>JACEFZ010012822.1:0-73364 GCA_014155875.1 Cepaea nemoralis
AATTTCCCCCGTTAAGGGGGCTTTCATAGGGCCTTTTTTCCGGGGCCAAAAGCAAGCGGCTTATTCGGTTGGACCCCCTGCCAAAAATGGAAAAAAAAATTTAAACCCCCACAGAAAAAGTTAAAAGTCATGATTTGCCAGTCGACCTTTTGAAAAACTATCTGTTTGACATAGTGGGCCCTCCAATCATACAAAAACTAGAGGGAAAAAATTTTATTCTAACTGTTATTGGGATCAATGTACTCGCTGGCCAGAAGCTATTCCGTAAAGAACATAACTGCAATGACATAAGGGAATTTTTCTTCCATATTTTTTTGGGATAGGTTTCCAGATACTATCCAATCTGATAGGGGCACTAAGTTTATTGCCGCATCGACCAGGCTTTCACCAAAATGTTGGGAGTGAAGCAATGTTTCAATTCCCCGTCCCATCCCCCAAAAGTAGCGGAGTTAAAAGAAAAATTTAACGGGGATCTAAAGCACATGCTTGCAAAAGTAACGCAAGAGCCCCCCAAATAACTGGGTTTTATATATACCAGTTATTTTTTTTGCTTATCGCGAGGTACCACAGCTAGTCCCGGTTTCTCTCCTTTTGAACTTATCTAGGGTGCCAAACCACGGGGCCCCATTGACCATTTATCAAAAAAAATTTTAAAATGACTCTACTCCAGTACTTAAACCCATATCATCATACGTATATGTTACATCATTGCGGAAAGAATCATCAAATCATGTATTATTGCAAAGAATGCACAAAAACTATCGGGTTTTGTACTTATAGACAGTATGCTGACAAAGGTAACGGACCAATAACGTTGACACCTGGACAGGACGTTCTTCTTACTACCTAGTGACAGACATTTACTGACTGATTCTTGGCAGGGACCTTTCAAAGTGACGAGACAGATCTCACCTGTGGGATACGAAAATCCAAAATAAAAGACAAAACAAAATATATCACATAAATATGAAAAAACCCATCCCAAAACAACAGAGACAAGAACAAGACGATACGACAGCGTGTACAGTGATAATAGATCACGAAGATGAAAGATGCTAGTGACGAGATTCCAACACCTTTATTAGACACGAAAAGCTGCTTGAAGGATAAACAAAATCAATCCAAGTTAATCAAGCAGGACAAACAGTGCAAAACAGTTATACAGCAGTAAACACCATCCTTTTTCCCAAAAACCCCGGACAAACAGAATTTGTACAACATCACATCACACTCACAGCAAACACACCCCTAAGATGCAGACCTAACCCCCATCCCTTTCACTACAAAGAAAATTTGCACCAAGAAATAATCAACTTAGAGAAAAACAACATCATACGAAAGAAACCCAGTCAGACTTCTCATCGCCAAAAGGTGAAAAAACGGAAAAAGGACAATACAATAAGACTGTGCATCGACCTTTGGAAGCTAAATAAAATACTGTTCTGATTTGGAGCCCAAAAGCAAACACTGACGATCTTCTGACAGAACTGACAGACGCTAGGTTCTTTTCGACTTTAGATATGAATAAAGGATATTATCAGATAGAAGTAGACGAACAGAGCAGACATCTGACAGCTTTTCCCCCCGTGGGGAAATGTTCGAATGGTGCAAACTTCCATTTGGGGTTGTTAATGCCCCTGCCACCTTCGTTCGTATGACACGACTTCTTCTTGTAGACATTCCTAACAAATTTTTATATCGACGGGCAAAATGTGTTTACACAGAGACAATGACAGGCACATTAAGATGTTAGAATAGACATTTGAAGTATTAGACAGAAAAACGGACTGACTGTAAAGCCTGCGAAAGTAGACATAGCCTACCAGGAAATAACTTTCTTGGGGTACAAAAATATCCAATGGCTTTGTCATGACAGACGATAAAATTTGTGTCCAAAATTTAAAACTATCATTCCGACAAACTAAGAAACAAGTCAGAAGTCTTTTGGGATTGAAAAATTTACTACAGGCAGTTCATCCTGATTTTTTGAACTGCCCCGAATGTTTACTAATTTACTAACCAAAGAAAAAACCAGAGAAAATTGTAAACAATGAATGCCTACAAATTGCATTTCCGAAAAGTACTAGCATATTTTTCTGATAATAGTTTTTAATAATCCCTTTTCCTCAAATTGCCAATCTCCCTTTACCTTTCAGATTGCGTACAGATTTCTAGCTCCGTGGCGATTGGAGCAGTCTTTTTGTAGGAGTACAACAACATACTCCATCCCGTTTAAATTTTGTATCCAGGAAATAAAGCCCAGAGAAAGGGTGTGGTCTATCCCTCAATTGGAAGCCCTAGCTTGGTGGTGGGTATAAAAAATTGTCCAGAATTTTTTCTAGGACGGCACTTTATCTTTGGGAAACTGACAGCAGCCCTTAGGGTTTTTAAAATTTAGGAATACCCCCCAAAACAAAGGGTAGCCGCTGGTCTTTGAAACTTCAAGATTATTTGCTTTGAGGTTCGACAATTTCCCGGCAGACGAACTCAATTGCCGATCTTTTGTCCCGTTGTCCGACCGGGGCCCCCGTAAGCACCAATGTCGAGTGCCCCGGGGTGTGGCAAATAACTCAGACCGACCAGCCATTATTGAGTGAATAATTTTTTACTATTCACAAAAAGCTGGCATTGTCTATAATGTGATGTGATAGGGGTTATCCCATTAAAATAGTGTTCTTATTTTACTAGTTCATGTAGTGATTGTCGTGTATAATTGTGTAGTGTGTGGTAGAAAGCGAACTTTATTAAAATTGTTTTATACCAAGAACAATAACAGTGTCCCTTTCGCGAAAGAAACTTCCCTTTTTGAGCGAACTACCAAGTTGACAGTGACAGCTGCGTGTGGATCATTCTTTTTTAATGACGAGTATGAATGGTAAACTGAACATTGACAACTACCCCACTGCCAGTAAACCCGGAAACCCATAATGTTCGGTAGTGAAACACCCAAAAGGGGGAACTTTCAATATATCCAGAAGGTTTTGTGAAACATCGAACATACGAACTGTGAAAAAGGCACTTTCCGTAACTACATCAAACCGGAACAAGTGTTTTCTACAAAGCTTTTACATCAGTGATTAATGTTCGTGTGTACTTCCGGATTAGTGGGAAATTTTGAGAAAAGTAGCAGACGACAAAAAAAGTTTATATATTATGACGATTCTAAAATGTTTTGGGAATCTTAAAAATGTAAATCACGAAGTGTGGTGTTATTATTTATGTCGTGTAATCTTAGAAAAAATATCTTGATTTATGTATTCATTTTACCGGGCTTTTTTTCGTTACTAGAAGAAACGTCAAGCATGACGCTAAGAAATAAAAAAATTATTGTAAATTATTGTATTTCAGGAATGTTTTAAAAATTTTTTCCCTTCATTTGTTGTTATTACATCCCTACACAAAAGGGGCCCTAATTTGAAATGTAATTCATTAATGTGTTGCGTAAAATAGGGATGCTGTTGCCGGGTTGTCAACACAAAACAGGTAGACATTTACTATGCATGGGAGGTTGCCGACATTGCAGCCCCAAAACTAGAGCTTTCTGGCCAATAAGGGCAGGTTTGAGCGTTTTATAGGCTTAATAAAAGTCGTATTTTAGTCTGGCAAAAAGGTTTTTTTTTTTAAGAACCATATTATTATTTTTTTTCAAATTGCTGCGAGGTGTGCGGGGGAAGCTGGATAAATACTGATCTGACTGGGTCCTAATGCAATTGAGGAGTCAGCCCTCGAGGGGTGGACCCTGACCAAATTTAAAGGTTGAACACCCCCCTGTCCTTTAATGAATTTTACATTTCTTATATATTTTATGGCATAATGGGCTTTATTTTTATGTGTATATAACAAAAAAAAGGGGTTTGAAATCTGAAAAGGGGGGTTTAAAATTTTTCCATTAGGGATTAATGAGACATGAAAGAGGGTCTTTCCTGGAATTGCCGGGGGAAGGGGTCAGAGTCCAGAAAGGGGACGATGATGCAGTAACTTCGTTACGCCGCCAGGCGATTAGTGGTTACGGCTGCAAGACTGCTGGCTGACAAGCGACCGCGGTCAAGCAAGGACGACGCTAACGCAACGCATGCCTCGTGACGTCCCCTGGGGGGTGAGAGGCGAGTTGGGCTTAGCGGGGGAGAGCTTGGGGACTTTGACTCGGACAGGGGGTGTGAAGAGAGAAAGGCGTTGTGTGGTATCTGTGCTGAGAGGGGAAGGGTTTGGGCAATTTTTGAGAGTGAGACGTTGAGAGCTGTATTGTGTAAGGGGTTTTTGAATTACACCAGTTATATCTTGTTGTGAACATCGTTCCGTATTTAATTTTGAATAAATATGAACGAGGGGTTTGTTGAGTCTTACGTCAAAAAAACTTGTATTTTTAAGCTCACACTGTTAGGTTAGCGAGCCAAGTTTAAGACCCTGACAATTAGGCCTAATGTTTTGTGCTCAATTACACTTTCTACTGGCATGTTATCGATGTGAAGTTGAAGTGTTGTGTATGAGTTTAGAGTCTGAAGTCTTTGTCTGGTTGTTAATAACATTGATTTTGTTTTAGTGATGTTAATTTGTATACGGTTTGAATAGCTCCACCTAACTACATTATTTAATTCTTGTTGTAAAGACGACTCAAGTAAAATACAGTTTTCAGCGTTTGTGTACACTGTACAGTAGTCTGCAAATAGATCGCAGGACGACGAAAAATGCAAAGGTAGATCGTTAATATATATGGCAAATAGTAGAGGGCCAAGAATAGAGCCTTGCGGTACTCCAATATTGAAGGTAGTGGTTTGAGACAGAGATTTATTATGTGATACTACTTGCTTTCTGTTTGATAGAAAAGATGATATTAGAGTGACTAAATTAGGGCCAATTTTCATTGTCTCAAGTTTTTTAATTAAAATAAGATGATCTATCATATCAAATGCTTTCTTGAAATCAATAAACACAGTTCCACATAGACTGTTGTTGTTTATATTCTGGTGCCAATTTTCTATCATGTTTGTTAGGGCCGTATGGCAAGAATATTGTGGTCGAAATCCTGATTGGCTGTCAACAATAAGCTTGTTGCGAACTAAATACTGTAATGTTACTTTATGGATGTGTTTTTCTAGTTACTTAGATAGTGATGATAGTAAAGAAATGGGTCTGTAATTGTTCGGGAGACCATTGTCTAATGAACCAGATTTAAGAAGAGGGTAAACTTTGGCGATTTTGAGAGCTGGTGGAAAGTGGCCTTTGGTGAGACACTGATTATATACATAGGTTAGTGATATACAGATCACTGGCGCAGCACAACGGAGAATCCGGTTGCTGATTCCATCTAACCCAGATGAGGTTGTGTTTTTTAGGTTACTGAGGTAAGTGAATACTTCAGTGATTGTTATTAGCGGTATCTCGGAAAGAATATCGCGGGAGCATCTATTCTCGCAAAACGATGACCAATAAAGATAAGTTTGCAAGGATAATGAGGCATTGAAGCCTTCATCTGGTCTATGTCAGTTTTGAAAAAAAATCACTGAATTGGTCGCATGATAATATGATTTGATGGTAAAGAATTGCGGAAGTTATACTTGTTTGTCAAGGTGTTAATTGCCTTCCATATATCCTTACTATTGTTTTATCCATTACTAAGTTCTTAAAGTAATTTTTCTTTTCCCGTCGTATGGTATATTACACTTTGTTTCTAATAGTACGGTATGCACTGAGATCCCGCTTTTTATGTGCTTTATCTCTATCTCTCATAATTCAAGTATTTCCTGAGTGATCCAAGGTGGCTTGACGTGGTGTTTTACTCGAACTTCCTTGACTGTCACATGTCTATCAAAACATCAATAAAGGTTTTCATCAGAATTTCCAGAGCATCGTCCGGTCAGAAAGCTGATAAACATTGTCTAGAGGTGACCTGAGCAAGTCCTGTAAAAATGCGTTTTGGTTGAAATATTTTGTAACTTCTATATTTTACACTTATGTGTTTATGTTTAGGAGTTTTAATTCCTTTTTTTAGACCACTGGCAGCATATTGGGTAGTGATCGCTCATTGCACAATTGGGTACGGTGCATTCTATGATGTTGTCTGAGCAAGTTACATAAATGTGATCTATGACTGTTGAAGATGACTTTGTTACTCTAGTAGCGTGTTGTACTATTTGTTGGAAATTGTATGATGCAATTATATTTCCCCATATTATGTTGGATTTGTTGGTGTCAATGTTAACGTCTCCGAGTAGTATAATTTCCTTCCCGGAAGCGAAAACCACATCCATCATGGTAGTGAAGTTGTCGTACCAGACGTGTCTAGCACTGGGATTTCGATAGAGGTAGCCAATTATCATGGGTGTGCGGTTTTGAAGTTTCAGCTCTAACCAAATACATTCTATTTCGGAAGTTTCAAAGTCTAGCTAGCCTACGGTGAGCATTTAGTAAATTAGAAACATAGGTTACTATGCCTGTCTCTTGTTTCCTACAGGGATCCCTTCTAAAAAAACTTTGTACCCTTTACTAGAGATGTCCTCATCTGAAATTTTATCATTAAGCCTACTTTCACTAAGGCCGAATAAATGAAAATTTTGATTAAGAATAGAAGATAACTCTGGTAGCTTGTTAAATAAGCTGCAAATGTTTAAGGTGTCCAAGGCGTATTCCTGACTTATTGAGCCAGTGTTGCCACTTCTCAGACATTTTATCCACGAAGAAAGTGTAAATTAGTCAAAGTTAAGCAAACATACAAGATAATAAAAATCACAATTACATTAACTTACAAAATATCAGTAATACAAATCGATAAGTAAATGACAGTTTTATAACGATATAACTAATTAGACCAACGAATATAATGCAAACACGGAACAAAACGAATTAAAGAACATACAACAAATAATTAAACCGAAATAAACTACTTCACAAGCTAAGTAACCAACTGTTATCCAAAAGAATTAATAAATGACTATACAAGTCAATGCCTCTGTTTAAAGCGGTGTATCCCACACGGGAAATAAAACGTTAAGCAGTAAGCGATTACATTTCAAGGAGGAAGCTCTGTTGCTGGTATCAATTCATATAGGGTTCCGTTTTTAATACGTATCCTATCACACAGGTCTGTATTGTAGAGACATCATAAAGGCTTGATTCAGTGAGGCAGGACAAAATCGCATCAAGTATAGAAGTTCTGGACTCCAATGATGCGGAACCTGTTGTTGTCCGCTTGGTCGCTCATTACTGGCGTGAACTTGGTGATGCGGAACCTGTTGTTGCCTACTTGTTCGCTCATTGCTGGCGTGTATTTGGTGATGTGGAACCTCTTGTTGTCTGCTGTGGAGCCCATAGCTGTCTTGATCTTGGTGTGTCAAGGTGGTATTACTGCCGTGCGTGTGTACCGCTGCTTGCAACGAGGGTTCGTTGGAAGTTAGGTTAGGGAAATCTCCCTGGTAGTTATTTCCTTCACGAGTGAGGGTGGGGGTAGGAAGGAGAGGTTGATTTATTCTTGGTAGCATGTGTGCACCTTAAATAGCAGGCGTTCGGGGGTCAGACGTCAGCTGACGTTTATCCGGGGTGATGAGGATATTTCGACTGGCTTCAGCAGTCAATGTTCGTCGTGTTTGTGTGTTTGTCTTGTTTTGTGCCCTCTCCGGATACTTGATATTTTTAGCAAGGAAGCTATAACCTAATGTGGATGCGTGGATCTGGTCGCTGTACAGTCGTTTCTTTGGCGCGCCTCTTTGAGATGTAAAAAATGGTGTGTTGTTGATAAAGTGTACATTATACTGAGTACAGAATTTCTCTAGGGTGTTGTTGTTTATGTCGGCTAGTCGACGTTCGGTGCCATAACATGGTGGTATGATGGAAGAGAAAAACACTTTAGAATTTGGAAAATTATGGCGTAATAAGTCTAGTAGTTTTCGTAACTGAGAAATGGTAATATTTTGGTTTCTCATAGTGTCATTAATTCCTATATGTATTGTAATCCTCTTCATGCTTTCGTTGATTTCCATTCTACGTATACTGTTTGTTAGACTGTCTAACCCTGCACCTGGAAGTGGAATTGTTGTAGCTATATCGGCGTGTGATGAGGACATACGATCACTGTATATGCCTTTCATCAAGGAGTCGCCAATTATCAAGTGGGTGCAGTCAGTTGGTAGTCTCTGTATGTACTGGCTTCTGGTACGTCTTGCATGTTAATTCTGCCATTGATAATTATCCGGCTATGGACTGTCTCTTTCCGGTTACCAGCCGTTTCTTGAATAGGCGGGTTGTCTGTAGGCAATGTCTCGTCGTACTGACTGCCGCTTACCAATTGCTCTTTTGGTAGTTCAAATCGATTGCTGACTTTCACTTCTATGGGAAATGTCGAGTCCTGTTCAATGGCTTTGTCTGTTTGTTGATGTGTATTCGTTGGCTGTATAGTTGGCGCTCCCAGAGATGGTTGTGTTGTTTCGAAGCTGTTAGTCTGTACTGCCTGAATCAATAGTGTGTTTCAGAATATCATTTTCCTCTCTCAGGAGAGCGACCTCTGACTTGAGGTTGATATAGTCATTAGTGATCCTGGCGATCTTGTCTGTGTTGTCAGAGGCGGCGTCTAAAAGTACCTTCAAACTTGCCTCTAACCTTTCAATGTGCTGCTGACAACCGCATGATTGTTGATTTGTAGCTGGGCTTTCATCTAGTACCGATGGTGCAACCTCAAGTTGGTTTGAATTGTTTTCATGTGGTTGTATACTGTCCCCTAGGCTCCCCATCGGGTATTCAATCGCTAGCAACACTGGTTGGTTAGAAGAAGCTGAGTTCGAGCTGCTGGTGTGTTGAGTCGTGGCATGTTGGAGTATGGTGTTACTATCGCCTGATGCTGTAACGACAGCGGCTGCAGGCTGTGTTGATTTTATAATTCTGTCTGACAATAGCGTGACCGCTGTAGGCTTTGTTTGTTTTACGGCAGACACTAGCGTGCTGAAATCTGCAGGTGTGTTTAGTGAGTCACTTGTCAGTTTAAGTGCTGCCTGTTCAATTTCGACGAATTGTGTCGCGAGCCACTCAGACATGACGGCGTTTGCCCCTTGTATTAAAATTTTATATTGCGTGTTGTATAAATGCAATGTGTGTAGGGGAGATGATATTTTGACTTCCACCTCCGCTCCTTGTCGGTCTTTTCTATAATCAACTTTGGCTTCGTGGTAATAATTGATCAGGCATGTTCGAAATGCCTCGTAATGTATTGTATTGTTGAATGTGATAGACATGCATTTACCGTCATCCATACATTTAACTGACAGCGATGGCGAGCTAAAACAGTTCTTAAGTTTGCTTTTCACTGCCCGTTCTTTGTTGAGTGTGTAGTTTCTTGTTACTGCAGATCGTAATCCACTTCGACCATCAGATTTACTTCGGCCCCTTTCTCCCACTAACTCCAGCACAGAAATTCCCTCCTCGACAGACATGATATTTACATAATATTGCGTTTCAACACACACGGAAACATTGTAGCGCCGTCCACGGTTTAAATCCAAGTGATGTGATTGGCTAGTTCAAGCTATCACTGACGCGCCGCTGTTCCATGAATAATTTATCCATAGTGTCATTGAATACAATATTATTAGCACTTATATGTAACTTATATCTAACACTACACATATAGCAACTTTAAAACAAGTTCAACAGTTGAACGGCATCATTAAGATCACAACCATATAAAATCCATTGCGTACGAATGTAGATAAACAGGAAAATTAATCCAAAAAGGAGGAGACCACACAAACGCGTCCTTCCTCGTGGGGAAGAAGAAGAAGAAGAAGAAGAAGAAGAAGAAGAAGAAGAAGAAGAAGAAGAAGAAGAAGAAGAAGAAGAAGAAGAAGAAGAAGAAGAAGAAGAAGAAGAAGAAGAAGAAGAAGAAGAAGAAAGCAGATACATTGATATATTATGTCGGGGAAACATCATAATCAAGGCAAGTGTGTTCATTATATGATGATATTGTGGATGTTGTAAAACACACAGACATACTTTCTCTCTGAGCCCACCAAGGCACTGTGTTTTCAGGTGTTCTTGGACAAACATATCGTTCGCAGCCACTCTTATAGTCGACGGAACTCTCGGGAACACATGTGCTCTCATCATGGCAACCTAAGTATCACATTTACTGCTGAATTAACTGAGTTTGTAAGTTAACTTTTTCAACATCATCACCATCATCATTATCACCGTCATCATCATCATCATCATCATCATCATCATCATCATCATCATCATCATCATCATCATCATCATAAAGTGTCAAATACGGTATTGTATGGAACATAAACAAGTCATGTATTTGTGTTTTAAATTACTTTAATAGCAGCACATGGAAGATGTATTAAGGAAGTTGAATAAAGAATAACCCAAAGAATAGCACAGTTCACGAGATTAAGAACATTTCCTGAAATATACCTTTGTCAAACGAGGTTAGGAAATGTGTTCGTAAGAGTTGTATTGAGCCAGTTCTAGTTTATGGAAGAAAAAGTGGAATTATTAGACTCGAGAGGAATAATGTAGAGGTTGCCGAGATGTGGTTCAAAATAATAATGATGAGAACACCTTGGAATTGTGAAACGAGTAGTGAAGATATTTTTATAGACATTATCTTACAGAATAGCTCCATCAGAAAAAGACAGTCCACTTTCTTCTGGCATGTCACGAGAAGTAAAAGCTGGAGTAAATTGTGACAAGATGTCATTTGGTGGAAAAGTAGGAGGAGGATTGAGAAGATTTTGGGCATTTTGACATCGTGGCATGGAGAAACAACTTTATCACAGGTAATTCAAAGCACACGGGATAGAAGGCCGTGAACAAACATGATCAAAAGCGCCACAAGCATGAACTATAAGAAGAAGAAGGAGTACAGAATATGGGAAAGTAATAAACAATATGGGAAGATGATTGAATTCTTCTCGGGAGACAATCAGACACGTTAGTCTTGAAGCAGATGTACCTGACTTTTAGGAATTGACTATATATATGATGTGATTATCTACACAGATGGTTCGGTGTCAATAGGTGAGAGAAGTGACTGGGGGTTCATAGCCAAAGCTAATGGTCGATGTTTGGGGCAGGAGAGCCTGGCATATGATACCACAATATCCAGCTTAAGAATGGAAGTGGAGGCAGTCACTGCAGCTCTCCGCTGGATGGAGAATACGACACACACACACACACATCGTGATTGTAACTGACTCAGAAAGCATGCTGGCGAGGGTGAGGACGGCAGACTTCGTGCGGAGTGGCTTGTTTCGCTTCGGAAGTCACGGGTGACAAGCATCGCCTGGATATTTTCTCCGGGGCATGCTGGTGTGCTGGCTCTGCAGAACTTGGTGGAGTATTGATACATGACAAGGCAGACGTGGTTGCGGCATTGTGGGAGCACGTGCACACCTCGGAGGAGCAAATGGATTACCATGGTCTGGCAAGAATGAGACAACGAGGAGTGACGAAGGGATCTGGCCGACGCTCAACGCTCAAAGGAAAGGCGAGATGGACTTATAATGAGATTGCTACTGGTACTATTAGTGCTGGAACTCTTCGCTGGCTGCTGAGGATGGGGACGGAGCACGTATGGGGAGTCCCCGAATGCTGTGATGTCGATTCCTAAATCAATCAATCAATCAATCTCTCTTTCTCTCTCTCTCTCTCTCTCTCTCTCTCTCTCTCTCTCTCTATATATATATATATATATATATATATATATGTATATATATATATATATATATATATATATATATATATATATATATATATATATATATATATATATATATATATATATGAAAAACCTGGACAATGACAGAAAAAGAGAAAAGAAAAATCACAACAACAGAAATGAGGTTCCAGAGAAGAATACTCAACATATCAAGAAGAGATAAGATCAGAAATGAAGAAATTAGGACAAAAGTGGGGGTTAAAGCAGCACTAGATTTTATTAGAAAGCATCAAGTCAAATGGTTTGGCCATGCAAGTAGGTTACCAGTCAACAGCATGCCACAACAAGCAATGATGTACAGACCAGATGGAAACAGAGGAAGAGGCCGACCACGTAAACGTTGGACGGAGGGAATAGCAGAATCCATGGGAATGTCGATATACGAAGCCCATAACCGGGCACTCTCACAAAGTTTATACTTCACCTCGACACCGCAAGGTACAAGAGGAACATGATGAGATGAGATGAGATTATATATATATATATATATATAAGGATATTGTACTGTATCGGACAGAGTGTTAATGGTGAAGTTGAGCGGAAGACCTTCTGATGTCAACATCATACAAGTTTATGCAACAACAGCAGACAGTGGCAACAGCATTGATGAGTTATACTAATGATTTAGGGAAGGCCTTCAAAAAAAGCAAGAATTCTGAAGTAAATATCATAATGGGTGACTTGAATGCCAAAGTTGGAAATCAACAGGCAATAGTAGGCAAGTATGGGCTAGGGGAACAGAATTAAAGAAGTTGAAGACTTGTACAGTAGGCAAAAGAGCATTATGTGATTATTGGAAACACCTGGTATTAACAGCACCCAAGGAGATTATTTACATGGAGGAGTCCTGATCATAAGATCAGAAATCATCACATTGATTACATTCTCATTAACAGAAGATTTCGAAATGCCTCAAAAGTCGCAAAACCTATACCAAGCGCAGACTGCTACAGCGAGCATAGATTAATTTTAAGCAATTTACATATACAATTAAAGACAGTCAAATATACACCAAGAAATACAAAATTTGATCTATCGGCACTGAAGAGTGAGGTGATAATAAATAAATTCAACGTAGAGGTAAAGAACAGATTCGATACATTCTCCGATATGGAAATATTATTTCAAGACCAATAGGAAATATTAAAGAAATAAGTCAACCAAGCTGCAGAAACAACTATCCCAAAAATAAGATAATAGGACGCAAGAAATGTACGACGAAAGACATCTTAAAACTCTGGGAAATCAGAAGAAATAACAAAAATAACACTGACAAATATTACGAGATTCACAGGAAACTTAAGAATCTATGCAAAGAGGCAAAAGAAACATGGTTTGAGGAATATTGCAAGGAAATTGCAAACCAACAAAACACCCGTAATACCAAATTAATGCAAAAAAGAATTAGATGGCATGGGCTAACGGGGCTGTGGCTCGCCATATGGGATGGACTCCCTGTGGACAGATTTGTGTCCTAAACCTGTGACTGGCCTAGCAAGCCGGCAGGGGATCTTCATACTGCTCGTAGAAAAACTAAGAAGTATAAACACCCTGACCCATTCAGATGTCGACTCGGCAATGTTAATGGACTACGAGATAGATCAGCTACTCCAAAAATAGGCACAATGAACGTCTGCGGTTTCGGTAGTAAAGAAGAAGAGCTTATAGAAACAATAGAAGAGAGGAAAATTGGACTGATGTGAATAGTGGATATCAGGAGAAAGGGGAAATGTTGCAAGGAGCTCCATCACAGTTACACGTTTGCCTACTCTGGCGTAGAACAGCAAGAAAGGGCAAGACACGGTGTGGGAATAGTCATCGAACCACGGCTAGCAAAAGGAATACTAGATATAATATATATATATATATATATATATATATATATATATATATATATATATATATATATATATATATATATATATATATATATATATAATACAATTCACTCATTGGCACTTTGCCGTCTTGACAGACGATAGTTTGTGCTTGAAAAAGGCATAGTAACTTTTACCTATGGCGGTAGTGAATGTACCGGCTTCGTGGCCGAGGGGTTAGCAGCTTTCTCCGCTAACCCCGAATACTCTCGTCACGTGACGCGACGAGAATTAGCAGTGGTTCGAATCGCAAAAGTGACTTATGAGAGTATGGAGCCGGTCGCTCAGAAAGTCGTGGCGTGCTGATGAGCGTAATCTAGCCTAGGAATCAACATACAGCTGAAAGATGCTGGTGTTGACCGCAATATCCTGAAACAGGATGGAAACGCGGGGGAAAAAAAAAAAAAAGGTAGTGAATGTGACTGATAAGGCCAATTCGCGCTGTAAATGTTCGTTCACAATGGGTGCACGCGAACACGTGGTCATTTCCACCATCATGCTCCATCTTACGTCTCACTCGCTCGGGGTGTGACTTATCTGAAATAATTTTCTCCTTTGTCTTTATTCCATATCTGATGTGTGCCCTCCATTCAACACATTCAGCGGCGACCTACTCCCAATGTGCATTATCAATTAGTTTAGTTTAGTTTAGTCTAGTCGAAGGATCAACATCACGGCACACGGGTGCAACCCATAAGTGCTCCGTTTTCCTCCTAACTCAAACCTGAGTCTGGAGAAACTCAGCTCAATGTACGAACTCCGTAGCACCAGCGAGGATTCTTAAAATATTTTGGGTAGATTTTTAACTCGAAATTTTGCCCGGGCAGCGCCATTAGGCTACTCTTTTTCGATTTCCAACTGCCAAGGGATTTTTTACGTGCGCAACAATACACACGGGTGTCCGATCTCACTACCCAGAGACCAGGGGAAATTTTATTACTAGAAGTCCACGTGAAAAAATCCCGGTCATTACCGGGGCCTAAACCCGGGACCTCCAGCACTCGAGGCGGACACCATACCTCGAGAACACGCAGCCCTCTATATGTGCTATGTGTGCATTATCAATGCCTGTATCAGTCATGTCCCGCTTACACACATCTTTGTATCGTAAAAGAGGCCGACCCTGAGATCTCTTACCCATCTGTAATTCACCAAAAAAGATATCCTTTGGTATTCTACCATCATCCATCCTCCTAAGATGTCCTATCCATCTGTAATTCACCAAAAAAGATGTCCTTTGGTATTCTACCATCATCCATCCTCCTAAGATGTCCTATCCATCTGTAATTCACCAAAAAAGATGTCCTTTGGTATTCTACCATCATCTAACCTCCTAATGTGTGTGTGTGTGTGTGTGTGTGTGTGTGTGTGTGTGTGTATATGTATATATATATATATATATATATATATATATATATATATATATATATATATATATATACGTATGTGCATATGTACTTATGCGCGTGTGTGTGTGTCTGCATGCATGTGTGTATACAATGAGTTTCGAGATGTTAAGTACATAGATAGCATCCCAACTGATGCCATATTTTACAGAAGAGTCAAGCAACGAAATACATTCAGAATGTTAATTTGATGAAATGAAGAATGTCTTATGGAGCTAATCCTTTCCATTGAACTTTATTACGAATATATATATTCATTGGCACCTTTCCGTCTTGACAGACGATAGTTTGGTATATTGTGCTTCAAAAAGGCTTAATAACTACGATCCATGGCGGTGGCGAGTTTGGCTGGTAATGCCAATTCTTGCTGCAAATGTTTGCCCACAGTAGGTGCATGTGAAAACATGGTCACTTCCCCCATTTTGCACCATCTTACGTCTCTCACTCTCTGTGTGTGCTTTATCTGCAATCATTTTCTCCTTTGTCTTTATTCCATTTCTGATAGTTGCCCTCCATGCATCACGTTCAGCGGCGAAGTCCTCCCAATGTGCATTATCAATGCCTGTATCAATCATGTCCCGCTTACACACATCTTTGTATCGTAGTAGAGGCCGACCCTGAGATCTCCTACCCGTCTGTAATTCACCAAAAAAGATGTCCTTTGGTATTCTACCATCATCCATCCTCCTAACGTGTCCTATCCATCTAAGTCTACGAAGACTGAGCATGGAATACACCGTCACACAACCTGATCTTTCCAATACTTCAGTATTTGTGATTTTGTCTTGCCACTTAATACCAAGTATTCTTCGCAGACACCGCATATGAAAGCTGTTTAAACGTTTCTCTTGGCGTGAGTAAGTTGTCCAGGTTTCACTGCCATAAAGAAGAGTACTAAGGACACAGGCTTGGTAGACGAGGACTTTTGTTTTGGCAGTAAGCTTCCTGTTCTCCCAGACTCTTTTTGCTAACATGTTCATTGTTGTTGCTGCCTTGCCAATCCTGATGTTGATTTCCTGATCGAGGGATAATTTGCTATTTACCTCTGATCCTAGATATGTAAAATGGTCTACTATCTCCAGTTCGGCGTCGTCAATAAAGATTGATGGTACACCATGTGCACCTTGTGACATAATCTGTGTCTTCTTTTTGTTAATTGTTAAACCAAATTCAGAACAAGCATTGGAGAATGCAGATAGTAGATGTTGTAATTCTTCCTCAGAGTGGGTCGTAATCGCAGCATCATCCGCAAAAAGCAACTCTCTGATTAGTACCCTGCTAATTTTGGTCTTGGCCTTCAATCTCTGAGCATTATAGAGGCCACCATCTGAGCGTGAGTGAATGTATATACAGTCATCCTGATCACGAAAGGCATATTTCAGTAGAAGTGAAAAGTATATCCCAAAGAGGGTGGGGGCTAGTACACAACCTTGCTTAACTCCACTCTTGATTTCAAACTCTTCTGAAGTTGAGCCATCAAACTTGATTATACCCTTCATGCCTGTGTGGAACGATTCCACAATGGACAGAAGAGTTGGTGGGCAGCCAATCTTCTTTAGTGCTTTGAACAGACCCTCACGACTGACAAAATCGAATGCCTTTGTGAGTGTCGATGAAGGCAATAAACATTGGCTGATTTTGTTCCCGGCATTTTTCTTTCATCTGTCGCAATGAGAACATCATATCAATGGTAGACCGGTTCTGATGGAAGCCGCACTGTGATTCGGGGTAGACTTGATCTCCCAGGACTTGAAGTCTGTGCAGGACAATTCTGGCAAATACTTTCCCAACAATACACAGAAGTGAGATACCCCTATAGTTGTTACAGTCGCTCCGATCTCCCTTGTTCTTGTACAGCGTTATGATGTTTGAATCTTTGAAATCCTGTGGGACTTGTCCTTCTCGCCAGCATAGCTCTATTAGCTGGTGGATCTGTAGAGCGAGTGTGTCTTGCCCACTCCTGATTAACCTCTATTGGAATCCCATCCTTACCTGTAGCCTTGCCAGATGGAAGCTCATTTATAGCACACTTAACTTCTGTTATAGTGGGAAGTGTGTCCAGGTGGTCAAGAGTTGGCAGGGCCTCTATGGCGTTGAGGGCATCATCCGCTAGCTTGGTCTCACTTGAGTAAAGCTCTAAATAGTGCTCGACCCATCTATCCATCTGCTGTTTCTTATCAGTGATGATTTCTCCAGTCAAGGTTTTCAGCGGTGCACTTCTTTTGATCATTGGACCACAGGCTTTCTTTATCCCTTCATACATGCTTCTGATGTTTCCCTTATCACTTGCGATTTGAATGGACTCACATAACTTGATCCAATAGTCATTCGCACACTGCCTGGCAGCCTTTTGTACATCCTTCCTCGCTTGCTTCAGCTCACTCAGAGTGTTACGCGTTGGTCTTTCCTTGTTTCTTAAGAGAGCTATCTTCTTTTTATCAATCAAGGGCTGCAGTATCTGGCTGTTTGCCGCAAACCAGTCCTGCCTCTTATGATCCACAGTGCCGTAAACCCCTACCGCTGTTTTATAAATAGTTTCCTTTAGTTAACTCCATTTATCATTTACTATACAATTTTCTGATGTATCATTGAAAGCGTCTTCAAGTTGCTGTTGAAATTCAAAGCACTTTCCAGGATCGTGAGTGTTAGTAATATTAATCCTGGGGCTAGACTTGTAATTAGCTGTGAAGATTCACTTTGGTCTCAGTCTAACCCTTGCAACAACCAGCACTGTGGTAACTTCGAGTTAATGATATATGGTTCAGATGTTGTCTCCGTGTGATAATGAAGTCCAGCTGCATGCCAATGGCTGGATCTTGGATGTTTCCATGTGACCTTATGCATCTCTTTTGTTTTAAAAAAGGAGTTTGTAATACATAGGTCATTTCTAGTGCAATGCTCCAGCAGCCTTTGCCCATTATCATTCATGCGACCGATGTTGTATTTTCCAAGGCACACTGGCCATGAACTCGAGTCCTTGCCCACACGAGCATTGAAATCACCGAGCATATAAATGTAGTCGGATTTTGGAACTGCCTTGATCGCAGAGTCTAGCTGCTCATAGAACGTATCCTTCACATCATCAGAGGAAGCGAGTGTCGGTGCATATGCAGTGAGAATGGTGGCAAATCCACAAGAGGTTGCCAAGCGCAGTGATAATAATCTTTCATTACCTCCAGCTGGGATATCAATCATTCCCAGTAGCGAATTCTTCACTGCAAAGCCCACACCATGTTGCCTTTTTTCTGCCTGCCCTCTTCCCTTCCAAAAAAAGGTGTAATTGTTTTCCCTGAGTGACCCTTCCTCAGCGAGGCGAGTCTACTGCAGGCCAGCAATATCAATGTTAAGACGATTGAGTTCAGCATCAATCATAGCCGTTTTTCTCACATCGTCAATATTTGTCAAGTCAGTGGAAAGTCCTGGACACATGGTTCTCACGTTCCAGGTTGCAAGCCGTAGCTTGAGGTTTCTATTCTTTTTATTAGTACCTGGTGCATTGGTTTTACAGCCTGCGATTCAGATTTTGTCCTAGCCCCAAGCACCCATTGAAGCAGGCAGGCTGTGGCTGATCAGCACCCAATTGGTTGGGGACTGCCCAGCTTGAGGCGGGCTGTAGCTGATCAGTGACACCTGTAGGTGTCTCCTACCGTCAGAGGCAACGCGTGGCGCCCCATGTCTACGCCAACTGACAAGGACTTATAACCCGTAACAGTTGCTTCTGAGACCGGTTAAGACCAGGGGTGGAGTTATTGCCTCTCCATAGCACAAAGCCTGGGCTAAAATAAAGAAACCATGTGTTGCCCATGCAGCATGATCCCTCTCTCGGCCTGCCTAGTTCACTCCAGAGGAAAGTTGACACCTATAATCTGGAACAAGACAAGCTGCAGAAGCTGCCGGATCAGCAAAGCAATGCTCTAACTGTCCGCCTGTCGGAGCATCGAATATATATATATATATATATATATATATATATATATATATATATATATATATATATATATATCTTGGTATTAAGTGGCAAGACAAAATCACAAATACTGAAGTATTGGAAAGATCAGGTTGTGTGACAGTTTATTCCATGCTCAGTCTTCGTAGACTTAGATGGATAGGACATCTTAGGAGGATGGATGATGGTAGAATACCAAAGGATATCTTTTTTGGTGAATTACAGATGGGTAAGAGATCTCAGGGTCGGCCTCTACTACGATACAAAGATGTGTGTAAGCGGGACATGATTGATACAGGCATTGATAATGCACATTGGGAGCAAGTCGCCGCTGAACGTGTTGCATGGAGGGCAAATATCAGAAATGGAATAAAGTCAAAGGAGAAAATTATTGCAGAAAAGTCACACACCAAGCGTTTGAGACGTAAGATGGTGCATGATGGTGGAAATGACCACGTGTTCACATGCACCCACTGTGAACGGACATTTACAGCGCAAATTGGCCTTATCAGTCACACTCGCTACCGCCATAGGTAAAAGTTATTATGCCTTTTTAAAGCACAAACTATCGTCTGTCAAGACGGCAAGGTGCCAACAGCTATATATATATATATATATATATATATATACTAGCTGACCCGGCCCGGCTTCGCCCAGGCCCTGGAGGGGATCTATCTATCTATCAGTCTGTCTGTCTGTCTGTCTGCTTGTTTGTTTGTCTGTCTGTCTGTCAGGCTAACCCGGCCCGGCTTCACCCAGTCCCTGGTGGGAGCATCTCATTTAATTCATATAAGTAGTCATATAAGCTCCCGTTTCCGACTATCTGTCTGTCTGTCTGTCTATCTGTCTGTCTGTCTGACCCGGCCCGGCTTCACCCAGTCCCTGGTGGGGAGCATCTCATTTAATTCATATACGTAGTCATATAAGCTCCCGTTCCCGACTATCTGTCTGTCTGCTTGTTTGTTTGTCTGTCTGTCTGTCTGGCTGACCCGGCCCGGCTTCGCCCAGTTCCTGGTGGTGAGCATCTCATTTAATTCATATAAGTAGTCATATAAGCTCCCGTTCCCGACTATCTGTCTGTCTGTCTGTCTGTCTGTCTGTCTGACCCGGCCCGGCTTCACCCAGTCCCTGGTGGGGAGCATCTCATTTAATTCACATACGTAGTCATATAAGCTCCCGTTCCCTACTATTTGTCTGTCTGTCTGTCTGTCTGTCTGTCTGAGCCGGCCCGGCTTCACCCAGTCCCTGGTGGGGAGCATCTCATTTAATTCATATAAGTAGTCAAATAAGCTCCCGTTCCCGACTATCTGTCTGTCTGTCTGTCTATCTATCTGACCCGGCGTGGCTTCGCCCAGCTCCTGGCGCACAGTAACTTAACAGAATGTCCTTCCACACACCATCCATTATTTTTAATGAAAACTGTTTTTAATCACCTACATGACTGTAGATAACTTCTTTAAGCATAAAAAGATGAGTTACAATGTTATGCATTATGCATTATTTTTATGAAAACTTTGAAAATGCCTTAAAGATTATATCATTATTTATTATAACTCATATGCCTGTAAATAACTATAGACAAAGAGTTTAACAATAGTGCAAGTAAGTCCAACAATATGACTATGAAGTATATAGAAATGTTATTAAAAGTTATGCCCCTTGAAATAACTTTTCTAGAGTGAAGTCCCCTTGCTATATAGAAATTATATAATGAAAAATGAAATATTAAATGTTATTAAGTAAGTAGCCGATTTTACACTAAGAAACTATTACAGTCGGTTGAACAGGAATGAAAGGAAGGCGTGTTGAAAATTTCATCTCAATCGGATGTACCGTTATCGAACCCATCCAATACATAGCTAACCACACACAGTCTCTTTTATATATATATATATATATATATATATATATATATATATATATATATATATATATATATATATATATATATATATAACCAATTTTAACTTATAGCTGTGAAACGGGGACAAGTATTTAAGAAGCAAAATAACCTAATGAAGCTTATCAATCTCATATTCAAGAACAATATAACTTGGACAGCTTCAATGCAAAGTCTAACTAATTTGAAGGAGGCTTAGACAGATGTAAGACCGTAAGCAAATATAAATAAGAGGTCAACAGTTTGGCTTTATTATGAGAAGATAAAAGCAGGAACGCAATGTAACAACAGGAAAATATATGACTGTCAGAGACCCAATCGCATAAAGACAGTACTGACAGGACAGTATCGAGGACAGACAGTAGTCAACAGGGACTGCAGGGTGAAATAGGTAGAGAGAAGTTCTGGGACAGATTACGATGTTGATAAACAGGACAGTATAGAGGACAGACAATAGTCAACAGGGACTGCAGGGTGAAATAGGTAGAGAGAAGTTCTGGGACAGATTACGATGTTGATAAACAGGACAGGGTTAAGGACAGGTGAGCCTGTAGCTCAGTAAAGAACCGAGACAGACGGACCGACGCAAGTAAGACAGGAATTACGGAACGTGAGAACTTGTGATAAAACGGGACGGACCAAGAGTCAAGCAGACAGTGTTATACTGGCGTCAGAGACAGACCTGTTTGTAAGGAGACGGATTATAGTAGAAGTGTAAAAGGGATTGAGACTGCTATGTTTGGAGGTTGATTGTTCACCAGTGAATGCGACTGTGAGAGATATAGCGTGCTACAACTGAGTGAAACAGTGTATGTCAGTTTAAGGCTATGGCGAGATTGTGTACGAGTGTGAGAGCTTGTACATAGACGAATTGTTGTATATATTGACAAAATAATCTGTTGCCGTTCCGACAATACTGTGTTAAGACGGTACGGCTGTTTATGTAAAGAACCATCCCTGTGGGACTTTATAAAGCTCTAGATAATTATAATAAATATTCCGAGGTGGAACGCATTGTGAGCTTGACTCGTGTACACTTATTGAGAGAGAGTGACTTGAAACATGTCATAGATCATTCTATAGAGTAATAGATACTAGTAGTCCTATGACCATGACGAATAATACAGAGGTAAACAACGAGAGAAGATACATGATGGTATGGAATATATATGCAGTAAAACTGATTATATTATGTTGGAGGAACACCATCGTCAAGGTAAGTTGGGTCATCATGTGATGATGAAGATGATGATTTGTATGTTGTCGCATAAAAACAAACACTGACATACTTTCCCTCTGAAACACAAGATCCATTGTGCCTTCAGATGTTTTGGTACAGACATATAGATCGCAGCTGTTCGTATAGTGGACGGAATGCTCGGGAATACACGCGTCCTCAACTTTGCAACCTAAGTGTCAAATATACAGCTGAATTAACTCAGTGTGTAAGTTAGTCTTCATCATCATCATCATCATCATCATCATCATCATCATCATCATCATCATCATCATCATCATTATCAAGTGTCAAATACATTATGTATCGTACAGAATCAATCAATCAATCATGTGCCATGCCGGAAAGCGTGGGCGGTCATGACTCGCCATTTCACTCGATCACCAGAGTTGTGGATCAGCTCAGTGTTCCTGTCTCGTTCATGCCATGTGGCCAAGCCATCCAGGTATTTTCCTCTCGATCTTCCTCTTGGTCTGTTTCCTTCGATCTTGCCAGTTGTCACTAAGTTCTCCAGTCCATTTCTTCTCATAACATGTCAAAAAACTACTTTCGCCATGGCGATTCTTGTTCTAATCTCTTCAAGGCATCTCCCATCAGATGTTATGACTGTTCCGTGATAATTGTACCGATTCACTCGTTGATGAATATTCCCATTTACTTGTATATTACATTGTGGTACCTCGTTCTTCCTAGTGACGACCATAACCTGTGTCTTCTTAAAATGTAATTCCAACCCCAGCTGCTCACTGTGGACAACAACCGCATCTACTAATTGTTGCAGATCCTGTGCATTGTCCTGTGGTACAGAAACACGTTATGTATTATTGTATTAATTTTCTTTTATAACAGCATAAAAAATATGTATTAAGGAAGGTAAATAAAGAATAACTCAAGCAGTAGCACAGTTCATAAGATGAAAAACATGTCCTGGAATAAATCTTTGTCAAACGAGGTGTGTCAAAGAGTACTTAAGAGCTTTATTCAGCTTGTCCTGGTGTAAGGAAGGAATCGATTATTTATAAGACTCGAAATGAATCATGTAGGGGCTGTCGGGATGTGGTTTAAATAGAATAATGATGAGAACACAGTGGACTTGTAAAAATAGCAGCAGTGAAGATAACTTTAAGAAGTTATCTTACAAGGAGAACGGGTTTCTTGCATCAGAAAAAAAGATAGTCCACATTCTTTTGGCACGTTACGAGAAGGAAAAGCTGTAGGAAATCGCGACAAACAGATAATTTGGTTCTAAGACAGGAAAGCAATTGGAGAGAGAAAATATTGAACATTTTGGAATCGTGGCATGGAGAAATAACTGTATCAGTATTAATTGCCAGTACGCGAGACAGAATGTTGTGGACAGACATGATCACCCACGCCACGCGGATGAACTATAAGTAGAAGGAGGAGGGTGCAGAAAATGGGCAAATGATAAGCAAAGTGGAAAATGATTGAATTCTTTTGGGAGACAATCAGGCAAGTTATTCGTGTTGCAGATGTGCCTCACTTTTGGGAGACAATCAGGCAAGTTATTCGTGTTGCAGATTTGCCTCACTTTTGGGAGACAATCAGGCAAGTTATTCGTGTTGCAGATTTGCCTCACTTTTGGGAGACAATCTGTCAAGTTATTCGTGTTGCAGATGTGCCTCACCTTTAGGAATTGATTCACACACTTTAGTACAGAGCACAACGCCATCAAGTCCGGATTCAACATGACAACGAATACAAGCGGTGATGCAGTCGTGTAGCACAGTTGACAATAAGGCAGCGTCTTCGCTCCTTTGTTCGTTTTTGGAGTCATTACATCACACCTAGTTTTGCAGGTCGAAGCTCAGAGTGTCCGACTTTGGCATGCATTTGTGTAAACCTTGCTTCCTCTAGACCAGGGGTGGGCAAATTTTGTGTGCGTAGGGCCACATTAACTTATGTAAAGCTATTGAGGGGTCGCATATATATTATGTCCACTTTATTTACTGCAACATATCACAATAAGTAATTATGAATTATTTATAGGTTATTAAACAGTATAAATAACTAATTATTGCAATTTTATTTTTCTTATACACTTATACGTTATATTTTACAATATGGACAAAACTTTTACTAATTTGTTAACAAGATTTTACAATTTGTTATTACAACTTTTTTGGGGGTTGTAAATTATCTATCAATGTCTTTAATGTAGACACAAACCGACTATATTGTCACTACAATTGTTGATTTCTAATGAGATGTATGTAACTGCTTGCAATTTTTGACAATTTTCTTGAAATCTGGAGCAAATTTACTTGTCGTAATACTCATGACAGCATGCAGGTGCAGTCCGACAATAAAGGTCTATACTTAGATTTGTTGTTCTTCAAAGCAAAAAATACTTGTTCGCAAATGTAAGTTGATCCAAACAATGATAAAAGTTTACAAAATAGAAAATTAGAAATACATTTTATCAAAAATGTTAAAACAATTATAGCGGTACATGAAATTGTGTAAAATTCACCCCAAAAAAATGAAAAATGTATGTATGTATGTATGTATGTATGTATGTATGTATGTATGTATGTATGTATGTATGTATGTATGTATGTATGTATGTATGTATGTATGTATGTATGTATGTATGTATGTATGTATGTATGTATGTATGTAATGCATGCGTGCGTGCGTGCGTGCCTACCTACCTGCCTGCCTGCCTGCCTGCCTGCCCGCCTGCTTGTCGGCTGGCCGGCCGGCCAACCGGCCGCTCGGTCGGTCGGTCGGTCGTGTGTGTGTGTGTGTGTGTGTGTGTGTGTGTGTGTGATGTGTGTTTGTATGTATGTATGTTTGCATGCATGTATGCATCCATCTATGTATGTAGGGATCCGTGTGTGCACGTGTGTTCGAGAGTGTGTGTGTTTGTTTGTGTGTGCATGTGCGTGTCTATGTTTGTGTGTGTGCGTGCGTGTGTTTGTGTGTGTGCGTGTGTGTGTCTGTGTGTGTATGTGTGTGTGTGTGTGTGTGTGTTGTATATATGCATACGAGGAGTTTCGAGATGGTAAGTACATAGATGACATCACAACTGATGAAGTGAATTACAGAAGAGGAAAACAACACAATAGATCACCAAGAATATTAATATTCTAAAGTGAAGGAAATCTTATGTAGCTATTACTTTTCATTGCATTTTATTACAAATGGAAAAACTGAAAATGCATATTTCATAGAACCAGTTTTAACATATTGATGTGAATATCTGGGATAAGCATGTAACAAGCTTATCAATCTGATATTAAATAACGAACTAGCTTGGACTGTCTGTGATTGCATACTTGGAATTCCTTATCCTTTGCTTAAAATACTAGGATTCCTTGTGAGCTGATGGTTGTTTCCCTAGGAGCAATATATTCTTTTCTGGAGTTGTCCTCAAAGTACAGATTGAAATGTTAGCATGCGCCACGTGTGACATTCAGTCACATTGCGGGTCGGCGTCATTCCTAGTGATCAACTTTACTGTTCTATTTCCATTTCTTGCGCTGCAGTATAAGCATGCATTTTCACTGCCAAGCAACGTTTTGCGTCATTGACATTATACGCAAAGCCACACATGGCGTCTGTTGGGTATTTAATTGACAGACATTCAAACGAGACAACAAAAGTGAAGTATTAGGTTCAGCCATCTTTAAGAACGAATTGAGGAAGGATCCTGGAGGAAACTTCAAGCATTCATCGTTGGAAACACACTGAGGAGCTGAGTACAAAATCTACGTTCCAGATATAACACCACCAAGCTACTGGTTTTAGCTAGTCCTGAGATTATAAATGACTATTTAAATGTTTAAACTCCAAAGAGCTCTCGGACAATTTTAACATTTCTTAAACTCTTCTAGATATTTTGTTTTTCTTTCTCTCTTTTTGGAACAGCTTATGATTTTAATAAACTGTCATATCTGTATCAGAGAACTATGCAAACTTGGAAGTTTATTGCCTTTTAAATCCAAAGCGTTTTGCTTGTGAGTTTAAGCCAGTGAGGACGAAAGTTGTATTTGTGTGTGTCTCTATCGTCGTGTAATACGAGTGAGTTACTGGGAGTTCTGTTTTTATGCAGGAGTAGTATAGTGGGGCTAAGTCTGTTGTCTAGTATCTTGTTTGCAACTTCCAGAATTTACCTTCATGCATCCCACGACACTGTAAGGAGAGTAGATTTCTATTGGGACCGGTAATTTTACCACCTAGAACCTAACGAGCTGAGTCTGTTTTCTCTTCATTCAGTGGGTAGATTTTCATAATTGTCGGTCTTTTTTGTCTTCATCTTTACACGTGGAATTTCTCTACACTATCAAAGACCACAATAAACATCTACAATGCAAAATTTAAATAATTTGCAAAAAAAAAGCTTAGACACAAATAAGACTTTACACACACACAAAAAGAGGAGTTCAGCATTTTGGCTTCATTATGACAAGATAAAAACAACACCACAATGTAAAAACAGGAAAATGTATGGCGAATAATACATAAGTAGACAACGAGAATAGATACGCGATGATATCGAAGATATAAGCAAATAAGCAATATTTTATGTGTGGATACATCACCGTCAAGGCAAGTTGGTTTATAATGTGTTCGAGATGATGTTTTAGATGTTGTTGTAGACAAAATACACTCTGACATACTTTTGTTCTGAAGTACAAGGGTCACGGTGAGTTTAGATGTTCTGGTACAGACATAGAGTTCGCAACTGTTCGTATAGTGGATGGAACGCTCGGGAAGGCATGTGTCCTCAACTTTGCAACCTGAGCGTCACATATAAGCTGAATTAACTCAGTGTGTAAGATAGTGTTCATCATCATAATCATCATCATCATCATCATCATCATCATCATCATATTATCATCATAACCATGTGTCAAATACATTATTGTATGGTACAGAAACAAGTCATGTATTATTATATTAAGTTATTGTAATAACAGCAGATGGAAGATGTATTAAGAAAGTTAAATAAAGAATAACCCAAGCAATAGCACAGCTCACAAGACGAGGGACGTATATACTTTTGTTAAACGAGGTTAGGTAATCCGTACTTAAGAGTTGTATTAAACCTGCTTGGTGTAAGGAAGCAATCGCGGATTTATAAGACTAGAAATGAATAATGTAGAGGCTGTCGTGATGTGGTTTAATAGAATAATGATGAGAACATCGTGGACTTGTGAAAAGAGTAGTGAAGATATCATGGACGAGATTATCTTACAAGGAGAACTGGTTATGGCATCGGAAAAGAAATATCAACATTTTTGGTGGGTACATCACAAGAAGGGAAAGTGGAGTAAATAGTAGTAACAGGTAATTTAATGGGAAGGCAGGAGGAGAATGAAAGAAAAAATGCTGGGTGTTTTGACATCGTGGCATGGAGAAATAACTGTATCAAGGTTAATTGGTAGTACACGAGACAGAATGTTGTGAACATGAGCACACATCATCACCGTCGCCACGCGGATGAACTATAAGAAGAAGAAGGAGAGTGCTGAAAATGGGAAAATAGGAAACAGTGTGGAAATATGATTGAATTCTTTTTGGGAGACAATCATGCAAGTTATTCGTGTTGCTGATATGCCTCTATCAATCAATCTATCAATCATGTGCCATGCCGGAAAGCGTAGGCGGTCATGACCCGCCATTTCACTCGATCACCAGAGTCGTGGATCAGCTCAGTGTTCCTGTTTCGGCCATGCCATGTGGCCAAGCCATCCAGGTATTTTCCTCTCGGTCTTCCTCTTGGTCTGTTCCCTTCGACCTTGCCAATTGTCACTAAGTTCTCCAATCCATTCCTTCTCATAACATGTCCAAAATAAGTTTGACTGTTCACGTCTAATTTCTCTAATCAATTTACGATATTCATTTGTCTCCTGTAGTACTTGGTCATTGGTTTTTCTGTCAGCCCATGGTATTCGTTTCGTTCTCCTGATAAACTACAATTCTGCAGCCATCAGATGTTTTTTCAGCTTGATTGTGCCTCACATTTAGGAATTGATTCCCTTCTTCTTCTTCTTCTTCTTCTTCTTCTTCTTCTTCTTCTTCTTCTTCTTCTTCTTCTTCTTCTTCTTCTTCTTCTTCTTCTTCTTCTTCTTCTTCTTCTTCTTCTTCTTCTTCTTCTTCTTCTTCTTCTTCTTCTTCTTCTTCTCCTTTGTCTTCTTGTTCTTGTTCTTGTTCTTGTTCTTGTTCTTCTTGTTCTTCTTCTTCTTCTTCTTCTTCTTCTTCTTCTTCTTCTTCTTCTTCTTCTTCTTCTTCTTCTTCTTCTTCTTCTTCTTCTTCTTCGTCTTCTTCTTCTTCTTCTTCTTCTTCTTCTTCTTCTTCTTCTTCTTCTTCTTCTTCTTCTTCTTCTTCTTCTTCTTGTTAATGTTAATGTTGTTGTTGTTGTTGTTGTTGTTGTTGTTGTTGTTGTTGTTGTTGTTCTTCTTCTTCTTCTTCTTCTTCTTCTTCTTCTTCTTCTTCTTCTTCTTCTTCTTCTTCTTTTTTTTTCTTCTTGTTGTTGTTGTTGTTGTTATTGTTGTTGTTGTTGTTGTTGTTGTTGTTGTTGTTGTTGTTGTTGTTGTTGTTGTTGTTCTTCTTCTTCTTCTTCTTCTTCTTCTTCTTCTTCTTCTTCTTCTTCTTCTTTTTCTTCTTCCTCTTCCTCTTACTCTTTTTCTTCCTCTCCCTCTTCCTCTTCCTCTTCTTCTTCCTCCGCCTCCTCCTCCTTCTCCTTCTCTCCTCCTCCTCCTCCTCTACTTTCGATAGCTACATCAATTAATGTAAAGATACCTGCAGTCAACTAAAGATTGAGTTTGCCTGAAATTGCATATGTCGGAAACTCCTGCAACACGTGTTTAGATATCATTGCACGAATTCCACAGTTACGTTAATCAGTATCTCCTATCATTAGAATTGTACACGTGTTTTTTCTTTCCGTCTTGTTTTGGCACGTGCCGGGTCTAAAGTTGTGAAAGAAACACGCATGTCATTTACCCGTTGTGTTCATTACAGCTTGATAGCTCATTTCTTCTCCCTTTGGAAACCTGCGACAGGTCAACACTGAACAGTTTGTGAAGTGGGTTTCTCCTAGCGGGTAACATGTCCCATTTACGTCACATCCTGCAAATAGAGAACCGTTTCGTGAAGATTCGTTTTCTATCACAAATAATATGTTATTGTAATATGTATATTTTTTTCCCGCGTTTCCATACTATTTCAGAATATTGCAGTCAACATCAGCATCTTTCAGCTGTATGTTGATTCCTAGGCTAGATTACGCTCATCAGCACGCCACGGCTTTCTGAGCGACCCTCTCCATACTCTCATAAGTTACTGGCGCGACTCGAACATCTTCCAATTCTCATGCGCTCACGTTAACCACGAGAGTATTCGGGGTTACGGAGAAAGCTACTAACTCCTCGACCAGGGAGACCGGCTATATAATACCGGCTATTATAATTACCGTGGGAGATAATTTTCATTACTGTGCGAATACGTGTATTTTTCAAATTCAATGAGTTATCTACTTAATGCATTTCATGTTGTGTAGTTTCTGCAGTATGTAACTGATGCAGCTATATCCAGGCAATAAACCGTTCAATCAATTGTTCGTGTCTTCTATATATATATATATATATATATATATATATATATATATATATATATATATATATATATATATATATATATATATATATACAAGACGATGTATGCATGTGTATACGGATGTATTTAATAGTTAGTTAGTTAGTTAGTCGACAGATCATCCTCGTTGCACATCGAACCATTCAGTCCATAAGTGCTCGGATCCCCTCCTCAGCAAATCCCGCAGCGTGTAGCGGCTAACGACGCCAGTTCTGTGTTGGTTTATCAATCTTCTTTGGCTTCCTGCGTAGTGTTCTTGTTTGGCCACCCCTCTTTTAATTTGCTGCTCCCGCAGTCTGGCCATTGTTGTAGATTCCCAGTCATCACTTGGTTCTCGCAAAAGTCTCACTTCTCGTAGAGCATTCAGAATGTCAGCCTGGTCCATGGCGCGTCCGCCCTCCACAGTAGCCTCACCTGCGAGCTTGTCAGCCCGCTCATTTCCTTGTACTCCCGCATGACCTGGCACGAAGATGAAACTAATCTTTGCCAGCCTAGACCGCTTCAGAGGCAGCAACCACTCTCTTCGGATCGACCCCTCCTCTATCCTCTTGATCATGTTCATTGAGTCGCTAAGGAAACAAGCCCTAGTGAATGTCTGTGTCTCGAGCCATGTTATTGCTTTACTTACTGCCATGACTTCCATGGTCAGGCTACTTGTGGTTTCAGTGAAAGCACCAGAGTCCTCCTTCACAATTCTCCCTCCGGCCCGAGCTGTAAAGGCCCATGAGCTTCTCACATGTCGGACGACCGACCCATCTGTGTAGATGACCGCGTCACCGTCTAGCGAATTCTCGAAAATCAACGCTTGTACTTCAGCCTCAACAGCAGCCGGATTTTCTTGTCTGCATTTTCTATCTAGTTGGATGCAAACTGAAAAGGATGTGCAGAAGTCTGTTGGCACTTGCACCCACTCCTCGCCAGGTTCTAAGTCCTCAAGTGAACACACCTGTTGAAGAATGTCTTCGGCTTGACCCATCCACGACCGTCCTCTTTTTAACCTGCTGCCCTTCACCTTCCTAATTTCACTATGCAGTGGATGTTGTGTGTTTGCGTTAATTCTGAGGTAGGCGCGTGCCCTGCAAACTTGTATTCTCTCTTCAATGGTTGGAAAATCAAGAAGGTAGCGCATCGCCCTGCATGCTGTATCTCTTGTACATCCAAGAATAATGCGCATTGCTTCATTCTGTATCCTTTCCATCCTTTCTATCTGCGTATGGCTGAGAGTCAGGATTGCCATTGCATACTCCAAAACAGACATGACCAGCCCCTCGTACAGAAGACATAGATGGCGCTGCTCACAGTTTGCTGCCGCCATCACCCGCATCGCTGCCAAACCCCGCTTGGCCTTTGTTATCACCTGGTCTATGTGCACATTATAAGCAAGGCTTCGATCAAACCGTATTCCCAGGTAATTCATTGCCTGCGTTCTTTCCACCGTCTCTGAACACAGCATTACAGTTGGTGTTGGATTGTTGACAATATGATTATTCAACGAGAACCAAGTCACTGTTGCCTTTGTTGGGTTGACCATTGCCCCAGCTTCATCACACCAAGTACTTATGCGATTGAGTTCGGTTTGTAGTTCCACAGCAACCTCCTCTCTATCCTTACCCTGACGATACACTAAAACATCATCGGCATACGACAATGTCCTGCCAGGTCCAGTGATCTGCTCACTGGTGATTCTCACTGTGTAGGCGTTGAACAGTACCGGAGATAATGGCGATCCCTGTGGTAGGCCAGGATATATTGTTGTTGGTTCCGAAGTCCAACTGCCACATCTAAAAACTACTTTCCGTTGGTAGAGGGCTGCAGCGATCCAACTAAGGAGGAATGGACTTACGTTTAGTTCAAGAAGCTGAAACATTAAAAAATCCAGTGGTACTCTGTTGTATGCGTCCTCAAGATCAATCGCTGCAGCAACGGTTTCAGTGCCTGCGTGGAAACCTTCATAGACATCCTGGGCAAAGACTGCTGCATTGGTCCAGGTTTCTCTTTTTGGACGGTACCCACCCAGGGTAGGTGGGAAAACACCTTGCCTCTCTAGTTGGCTTGATATTTTCCTGGCAATTACCTTCTCCAGCAGCTTGCCTATTGTATTCTGCATGGTTATAATTCGATATCCCTGAATTTTTTTGTGGTCTTTGTCAGGCTTCGGCAAGGGAATCAGATAGCTGTGTAACCATTCCTCCTTGATGCTAGCACTCCCTATACTGTTGTTGTACATGTCTGCTAGTTTCTCTAGCTCATTGTCGGTACACCTATTTATGTCGTCGTATCTTATGCCATCAGGACCTGGAGCACTGTTTTTTGATCGTCGAAGCACAGCCTTGATTTCTTTCACTGTCACTGTGTCTTCCTCCGAAGTGTTCTGGGCCTTGCATCTGTCTGAGGTGACCTCCTTGGCCAGATTTCGGCCTCCCATGTCTGTCTGGTTGCCCTGCTCAAGGTAGCGTTCAAAGAGGGCTTTGCCCTTGTCCTCGTCAGTCCTCTGCCAGGTGAGGTCAGCACCTTGGAAGTCTGAAATGCTCTTATTCTTGACTACACCACTCATGCTTTTATGTAGTCGCCAGAACAATTTCAGTGACTTGTCTGTGCTTACTCTTTGACACACCTCTGCCCATTTTTCGCCTTTAACCACCTTGACCAGTTTTTTGAAATAGCTTACTTTTGTGTGCATCTCTCTTTCTAAGTGCAAGCAGGGACTAGGATGACCAGCTCTGTTCTTCTTGGCATTTTGCCATCTCCTTACAGCACTACGCTTATCCACCCAAGCCTTCTCCACCTCGAAACTCCACCACGGTGGCTGCTCCCAGCTTTTTTTCCTGCCCTGGAACGTTCTGCGCTTGTCACGTCTTATTTTACTCACCACATCTTGCCCTGTACTGTCATACTGGAACGTCTTTACCTTTAGCTTGTGCTGCCTGGTTCTGCCTTTCTCCACCAATATGCTGCACGGGTGGTGGTCGCTGCCATGGTGTCCTAGGACACCCCATCTACACACTGTAGTGAGTGAAGGTGAAACTAGCGCCAGATCAATAGCACTGTCCTCATCGCCTGGACGGCTTGCTGTCCTGGTGACACAGCCACTGTTAATACAAACCAGGTCGATGGTTTCCAGTGCAGTCTCGAGCTCCTCCCCTTGTGTATTGGAGGAAGTGTTTCCCCATGCTCTGCCCTTAGCGTTGAAGTCACCACAGAAAATAACATTTCTCTCTTGGCCCAATATGCCACTTAAACACTGCCACTTCTGGGTGTCCATACTCGCATTGCGGGCGTAAACATTAACCAACACGAATGATATACTGGAATGAACTCTCAACGCCTGTATTTGTATATCGTCACTGTCCCAACTGGACATGTCTAGCTCTGACGCCACCATGCTGTCCCGAACGAGAATCGCCGTTCCCAGATGTCGTCTGTTGTAGAAACATTTGAAGCCGGCAATTCGGAGTAGCTGATCGCCCAGTCTCGTCTCCTGGAGTGCTACAATGTCGTTCCTGTAAACTAGGGTTTCTAAAATAGCGCCCCGTTGTTTTACACTGGCACAGTTCCAATATAGAATACGGATGTTCCTGAGTCCTAGACGGTGACACTTGAGTCTAAAACGCCTCAAACCTCCGCGCTTACCTTGTTTCTTTGTCCCTGCGCGGCTACCACGCCGCTTCGGTATGTTGACTGCTGGCCCATCGGAAAACACACGTTGTTCCGCCATGTTGAAAAAACGTAAACACAGACTGATTTGAACCACACACGCTGCTGAAAATTCACTCAAGGATGGCTTCGCTCGATGCACGAACTCCGTAGCACCCGCGCAGATCTTGAGTAGAAACTCCTGGTTTTACATCCTGGCACACCAATTACACGCCAGAGATGAATAAATCCATCCCCGTCGCGAAAAAGTTAACGAACACAAAACAACACGACCGTCCGTCGCCATCTTGAAACCGGAAGCGGATGTATTTAATGCGTTCGATAACGGTCCATTCGGGTGATATGAAATTTTCTACATGTATTCTTTTCATTCCCGTGCAGCCAACTGTCATAGTTTGTTAGTGTACAATCAGCTATTTACTTACTAAAATTTAATGTTTAAATTTGCATTATCATTTATATATAGCGAGGGGACTTAACTTAAGAAAAGTTATTTCAAGGGGCATAACTTTTAATAGCATTGCTATATATTTTATAAATAGATTGTTACATTGTTTTCAAAGATTTATAAACTCTTTGTCTACAGTTATTTACAGGCATATGACTTATAATAAATAATGATATAATCTTTAAGGCATTTTCAAAGTTTTCATAAAAATAATGCAACTATTTAAATAGTGAAAATTGTCTAAATCATCTTTTTATTTTTCTGCAACAGCACATCAATATGTTTTTAACATTCTCATATGTATGGCGGTTACACCCACGTTGGGTATTTATGATGCCCATGTTAAACATTTCCTCAACGAGTTACTTTTCATGCATTTTAATGCTTGTTGTTCTTTTGTTGTCAAAGAATTGCTTCATTAGAGATGTTGAATGAAAGAATTATGAGAGGAAATTGAGAAGAAGGGCAGAATGTAGGACGGGCCTGCGAAAGATTTTCGTTCGTTAAAAAAAAAAGTAATTTTTTGTGAGAGAAAGTTAGTTGCATATCGTTTGCAGTACTCTGCAGTCAACCCACCAGACACCATTTATTGACTGTTCGTGATATCTTGGTAAGTGTACTTTAGATAGATCTCTTCCAATCATATTTCTACTATCAATCTATCTATTCTTCTATTCTATCTATATTGTTAACGGGAATAGGCCGAACATATATAGATAGATAGATAGATAGACAGACAGACAGACAGACAGACAGACAGACAGACAGACAGACAGACAGACAGACAGACAGACAATCAGACAGACAGACAGACAGACAAACAGACAGACAGACAGATAGATAGATAGATAGATAGATAGATAGATAGATCCGCGCCAGGGCCTGGGCGAAGCCTGGCCGGGTCAGCTAGTGTGTGTGTGTGTGTATATATATATATATATATATATATATATATATATATATATATATATATATATATATACGTTGAAGACTTGTACAGTGGACAAAATAGCATGGTGTGATTATTGGAAACGCCTGGTATAAACACCACCCAAAGAGATTATGGACATGGAGGAGTCCTGATCATAAGATCAAACATCAGATTGATTACATTCTCATCAATAGAAGATTTCGAAAAGCCTTAAAAGTCGCAAAACTATACCAAGCGCAGACTGCTACAGCGACCACAGCTTAATCTTAAAAAATATACATTTAAAATTAAAGAAAATCAAATATACGCCAAGAAGCACAAATTTGATCTACGGGCACTGATGCGTGAGGAGATAAAAGATTATTTCAACGTAGAGGTAAAGAACAGATTTGATGCACTGACCGATATGGAAATATTATTTCTGATGTCAACGACCCAGGAAATACTAAAGAAATCAGTCAACCAAGCTGCAATTACAACCATCCAGAAAATAAGGATAATAGGACGCAAGAAATGGATGACGGAAGACATCTTAAAACTCATTTAAATAAGTTGAGATAACAAAAATAATAATGAAAAATATGAAGAGATTCACAGGAAAATTAGGAAGCTATGCAAAGAGGCAAAAGAAACATGGTTTGAGGAAAATTGCAAGGAAATTGAAAACCAACACAACACCCGGATGTCATATATTCTGAAGGGAGTGGGAAATCACTGTGGTGCATGCCCCATTTCTAATCAAAGAAGTTGGGCCCCATCCTCTTCTATCTTCAATAACCCCAGAATATGACCCTCGAGTTATCTGCAGGCCTCGTCTTATTTAATTTAGTTTAGGAGATATAGATTATAGCCCTGGTGAGAATAAAATATACTAACCGGGATTCTGCCCCTTTTCCAAGAAATCTTTTAGCTCTTGAGCCCCCCTTTTTGTTTATCGAATCTGAGGAAAGTCTGGAGAATTCTCTCAGCCTGATTTATATTAAGAAGGCATGGATGTTGAGCAGTTCATAGACCTTGAGTCTCTCTCAATTTAATATTCCTTCATGAGTTAATTTGTTTTTAAACAATTAAACACATAACCAATCACAATAGATCTTGACAACGTGGTGTACACACATAAGATGGTGAATCACAGATAGGTTGAGCTAATAACCAACATAAGATCAGTGACTGTTAATTATTTATTTAATGGGCCTGTGTCTTTTGGCCTGGTAAATACACTTTCTCTTGTGGGTTGCACAAGATAAATTAGAAAAATGCATATAGGATCAATGTCACAGACTATCAACAAACAAGCATCAATACATGAGATGTAAATAAGAGTTTAAACATGGTATACACTTGAATGTTGTACATGTTAAGTGTGAAGATGATGAATCTACATTTAGGTATCAGTTCTTGAAAACTGAGTGTTGTGTGTTTTCTTTTTAAGATAGAGATAACCTTATGATCTGGAGGATTAGGATAGGCCTGGGTCCATTGACTGATAGATCCACTCCAGGTCTGCGCGTGTAGCTCCTCTGAAGGCCTCCCCATACTCTGCTCATGGCCAAGTCATCCTCTATCTCAAGTGCGGTTCATCTCTTTCTCTCTGTGGTCTGGTTTGGTTGTTGGCCAGTTGGTTGCCAGTTGGATGCCCATTGGTTGCCAATGGGTTGCCACCAAGATTTCACTGTGTAAGATTCACATAAACATATACAATCTTCCCAATACAATATTCTAGAAGTAGGTCGGAAAAAAAACCTAAATTCCTGAAGTAGGAACTAGTTCTCCCCCCTCCCTCTCTTCTTTTCTCTAATCTAGTGTTGGGTTAATTTGGGGTGGTCAGAGTTTATCACACTGTGTACGCCTTGTCTCAGTTGGTTCCTGCTGTATGTAAGTTCTCATTGGACCTGGGGTCGGTGAGACGTGTACAGTAAGACAGTGACAAGAGTGAGGAGGTGTCAAGATGCATGTAAATAAAGGACATACATTTATAACATTTCTATCACTCAATTGGGTTTGTAGTGTGTATAAATGATTATCTGTGATTTTCCCAATTAACCAACTTCTTCTTCTGCTTTGTATAATAACTCCTTTCCCATTATCTGTTGTTGTTGTGTTGAGTGTTGGTGTGGTGTGAGTGTTGGGTGGTGTGGGTTGTGTTTTAAGTTGGGTTGAGTAATGAGTTAAGTCAACTTCTGGTGGTGGAGTTCCGCGAAGCACAACTTTTCTGATGTAATGCAGTTCATAAGTGCCCTTATCTAATTAAAATTTGACACAAATATAAATATTTATTCCATCAAACCCTATTTATTCAATTGATGAAGGAGAAAGGGAAGATTTGATTTCTCTTTCAGCTTTCTAAATTGAATATAGACATAGATAAGTCTGTTTTAAAACGAGGCACTTGTTCTAGTACACGAACTGTCTTATGAGCTGTAGATAGTGATAGCATTTTTAACAGTGTTTCTGCTGAAATGCACAAGATTGCTTTAGAATCATCACTTCGTACAGTTGTCTGCAATAGAATGTAGAAGTATTATGCACTTCTTAAAGTTAATAATTATCTTTAAGAATATCAGAGATTGCAGTATTCGAAGAGAGTAGTAGATTGTCAGTTAGCCCGGGAATCGGCTCTGCTTCGTCAGAATCTACAGTCGAGCATTTTACTTCAGAGGCTTTAATTTATAATAATACATTTCAATTGACATTACAAACACTGAATACCCTTCCTTGGCACTTGATACATCTGGTCATCAGTTCAATCAAAGGAGTAACTAAGCTTACCTGGGATCCAGACATTCTGCCGTCCCTATTTGCAAATCGGTCACACTAGCTTTCACGTCTGTTCATCAGGCAGTTTGCAGTAGAAGTGCGCGATTAACATATTCTACGAGGGTTTTCGAATAGAGGCGTTGTCACGTGTCGGTTTATCCAATGATCTCCTGAGTTTGGGCTGATGAAATGTTTCCTAGAATGACGTCATCTGTCACTTGTTCCAGTTTAAGTTTTGATGTTGCGTTAATTTTTAAGGTTTGGTTTCAGTTTGCGTTGGTATAATCCATTGTTTTATATTGTCCCCTCTTTCTGGCTTGCATTCTTGTCAACTGAATAATGGTGGTTAGCGGTTATGCCACATGGCCCCACCGCAGATTGTTCTACAGTATGGAACTATGTTTCCAACATTTTCAGTTATCAAGCTGTTCCCGTGTTTTCCTCCCTTATATTCTCTTTTGCATCTAATTGACCTGGTTCATCAGGCACTGATTGCCGACTCAGGAAGTCCGCCCCCACATTTATCTTCCCAGGAACATATTCAACCTAGAACGAGTAAGGTTGAAGAATCAGCGACCACCTCATAAGTCGGGCATTCAGAGTCTTGGATGCTGCGAGAAACATGAGTGGTTGATGGTCACATTGCACTGTGAAGTGTTTGCCATATAGGTATGCCTGAAATTTCTGTACACTCAATACGAGCGCAAGACATTCTCTCTCGATAGTACTGTAATTTCTCTCTGCTGCATTTAATTTCCTGCTAGCATAGGCTACAGGGAATAGCTCTGATGGTACATCTCCCTTTCTCTGCAACAACGTTGCCCCAATTCCTATGTTACTGGCATCGGTGCGCAGCACGAATGGTTAGTCGAGGTCTGGTAGATCTAAGACTGGATGAGCAGTTATTGCCTGCTTTAGTGCCATGAAAGCTCTCTCACAGTCAGCTGATCAAGTGACTTTCTCTAGTTTCCCCTTTTTGGTAAGATCCGTTAAAGGTGCTGACAGAGTGTTGAAGTCCTTGATGTATCTTTGATAGAATCCACATAAGGATACAAATGATCTTACATCCTTCTTTGTTTTTGGACGAGGTGATCTCTGGAGTCCACATTTCCCTCTTGTGGAGTTATCAGTCCATGAGATATCTTATGACCTGGAATGTCCAATTCTTGGAATCCTATTTGATACTTCTTTGATCTAGCCGTCAATCCAGTTTCTCTGAGGAGCCTGAACAAAAGATGCAGTGTTTCTACATGCTCTTCAAATGTTTAAGTTGCGATCTTGATGTCATCCATGAAGTGACTGATGTCTGGATGCTGTAGTGGGTCAAGTAATTTTCTCATCATACGTGTAAAAACGCTGGGAGCATTACTTAATCCGAATGGAAGAACGTTGAACTCATAGTGTCCTCCAGGCGTGCTGAAAGCTAACCATGGTCTAACTTCCGGTTTTACAGGAATCTGATAATATCCCTTACTGAGATCAATCCTAGTAAAGTACTTAGCTCGGTTGAGTGCTGTGAAGAGTTTATTCTGATCAGGCAGAGGTTTTGCTTGGAATTCAGTAATGGCATTGAGCTGTCGATAATCGATGCACAATCTATGTTCTCCACTTGGCTTTCTCAATAAGACGACGCTAGCACTGTAAGGTGATTCAGATGGCGAGATTATCCCTGCGGTGAGCAGCTGTTTAATTTCTTCCTCTAAAGTCATTTGCTTTGCATAAGGAACTGGGTAAGTCTTGACTCGCACAGGCACTGTGTCATTTAACTTCATGTCAAATTCCTCCAAATCAGTTCTTCCTGGCTTATCAGTAAGTACTTCTGCATATTTTGCCATAAGTTCCCTAATCTGCTTTTTACTGATCCTTTGTTAAGTTGGGATTGATTTCCACATCCTTAAAGGTCTCTTTGGCTTGCAGTTGGTACTCGACTCCCATTGTTGATCCTTCTTCGACTTCAGTAGCCACACTCATGGCCATCAGATGTGCAGGTTCGGTGGTTAATGGTCTTTCATGAAACTTCTTCAAGAGGTTTATGTGAAACACTTTCATCTTGCCTTTGACTGAAATTCTGTAGTTGGTACGTGAGATCTTCTCCGTCACTACATAAGGTCCTCTCCATCCGATTTGCAGCTTATTCTGACTGGTTGGAAGCAGCAACATCACCTTCTCTCCTACCTCTAACTCTCTATCCTTTGCCTTGCGGTTGAAATTACGAGCAATTCTTCGTCTGGCTTGACGTAGATTGACATTCGCTTGTTTCCAACTGTGTTGTAAACGATTTTTCAACTCGGCAACATATGTAGATGCAGTCACGACTGTATCATCTGTAGTGTTATCGGTCCAGGTTAAAAGTAACGCCTCCAGTGGTCCCTTGATCGGTCGTCCAAACAACAGTGTGGCTGGAGCAAACCCTGTTGAGTGATGGGGTACTTCCCTGTAAGCGAATAAAGCTGCGGGTAAATACAAGTCCCAATCCTCTGTCTTCTCCTGGGCAATTTTGCGCAGGATACTAATCAATGTACCGTTCCACCTTTCCACAAGTCCATTTGCCTGAGGATGATATGGTGAACTGAAGATATGGCGTGCATGAAAAAGTCTGAAGGTCTCTTCCATGAGCTTACCACGAAACTGTGAACCGTTGTCCGTCAAGATCCTTTGTGGGAATCCTAGCCGGGTGAATATTCCTAATAATGCATCAGCGACGTGTTTGGAGTCACAGCTGGGCATAGGAACCGCTTCGGCCCACATGGTTGTTGTGTCCACAAGCGTTAATATGAATCGGTTTCGCCTCTTCGTTGCTGAGAGAGGTCCGACTATGCCTACAGCCACTTTCTCAAATGGAATTCCAGTGATTGGCGATTCACCCAACATTGCCGGTGGTGTCCGGTGTTTTGGTGATACTTTCTGACACTGTGGGCATGATTTTACAAACCGTTGTATGTCTGAATTCATCCCTGGCCAAAAGTAATGAGTAGTAATCCGCTGTGTAGTAGCGTTGAAACCCATATACCCACTGAATGGTAGACTATGACCCATTTCCAATATCTGAGTCCTGTATTGAGTTGGTACAACAAGTTGATTAAACTCTTGTCCAGCTCGTCCTGCTTTTCGGTAAAGAAGTGCTGACTTCATGAACAGATCACCTTTACGTAGAGGTAAATGTGATTTTGGCAGTTTTCTGAAGCAGGGATCCAAGGTGCTGTCGGCCTCTTGTGCCCTCTTCAGTTCCTCCGTTCGAGGGATTGGCTTAGTTGTTTCTGGAGTCTTTTTCGCCTGGGATCGAGTGGTCATGGTCGCCATCGCCACAGGTTGAACAGGTTCTCCTAGAACGATAAATCTACAGCCGAGGATTACAGGATATATTGGATCGTCCAAGACTGCTGCCTTGATTGTCCCAGTGACATCCCGCGAGGCTATGTTCAATTTTGCCACTGGAAGAGACATATTTGTTGAACTCTTCAGTGGTCCCTGTAATTCCACTATTTCCTCTGTCACCTGTTCAGGGTGAACTAAGGATGATGAAACAACACAGTCATACGATAATCCAGTATCATATAAACAGGTCGTTTTGAATCCATTTAGCAAGATGGATTCTACAACCGGAATACGAGATGATGTGTCTTGATGAGGTGTCTGTTTGGACGTTTCACCAGTTCTCACTCTTTTCTCTTTTCGGTTGGCCAAACAGGCCGCTGTGTGTGGAGGTGGCTTCTTCCTGCAATTTTGAAATGTGTGACCTCTAATTTTGCAATGGGTACAGAATGGTTTTTCCTCCTTCGGCGCTGTTTGGGCTGTGTTTTGAGTGTTTTTCTTGGATTTCCCATTTTTCTTGGTGGCTAAAGTGTTTTCACCCTCCTTTGGCTTAGGAGTTTTATCTTGAGAGGGGGTGTTGTTCGAACGTCCCTTTCCTCCCATCTCCTTCTGAGATTTTTTAAATCTCTCTGCCAGTATGATTATAGTTTCTAGGCGGTCAGCCCCGTTTTGGGTTAATAATGCTTTCATTTCATTCGACATCTTCCCCTTTATCTGACCAATGATGATCATTTCACGGAGTCCTTCAAAACTCTCCTCAAATCCTCCTAAGCAAGCCCATCTTTGTATGTATGACTTCAGTCTTTCAACTAGTTGCGCGTAGCTCTCACCCTGTTCCTTCCCTGCGGTTTTGAAACGAGCCTTGTAAGATTCCCCGTCCACTTCGTATCGGCTCAAGAGTGCCGTCTTTAGTGTTGCGTAGTTCTGCTGCTCCTCACGAGTGAGGCGGGAGAACACGTCATAAGCAGTAGATCTTAAAGCCTGCGCTAACTTCGTTGCCCATCTCCCTTCTTCAAGCCCACAGCTGCCAGCCATTGCCTCGAAGCGTGATAAAAATCCGTCGATGTGGTCAGTCTGTTCATTGAAGGGTTCCAGCGGAAATGACATAGCTAATTAAGGTGGGAGACGTGAGGATGTGGTTCTGTCACTGGCGATCCTGATGAGGTTGAGGGTGTAGGACCACTCCCTTTCTCTAGTCTCCGGATCTCCAATTCAGTCTCCATCCTCTTCAACTCCAGTTGGTGTTGACGGTCTCTCTCCTTATCTTCCATTTCAGCCTGTAGTCGTGTCTCTTTCTCCTCCAATTCTGCTTGAAATAGTTTTTCCCTTCTCAGCCTAATTCAGCCTGAAGCTGTTTTTCCTTTGAGGCCAATTCCGCTTGCAGTCTTTCTCTTTTGTCGAATGCCTCTGAAATATAGTTAGCTAGCTCAGGGCCATCTAACCCGCATTCCCTACCTGTTTCCATGTATTTGGGCTCTAAACTTAGCAGTTTCCGCCATGCCTAGAATTTATTGCTTTATTTGCCCTGCCTAAAAAAATATAAATGCAGTGTGGTCTGATCCGCGTAAGCTTGTCAGTCCCTGATCTGCAAGTATACAACAGAGCATGCACAATATTAAAAACACCCTATGTTATGTCTGTCTGTCAATGCTGGAAAAGCCAAAGGCAGCAGGCATTGAAGTAACCAGAATTAATCCCTAGTAAAGAAAAGAATCTGAAATTAGACAGAGTTTTCCCTCCGGATAAGATTTCCCGGTGGTTGATGAAATGCTGTAAGATCAGACTTCTCAGGAAAAGAACACCTTCTCTGGAAGAGAAGTAGTGTTTGAATAGTAGATTCACACTCTATATTTCTCCTGGAGCACCTTTTTCTGAAGTATAAACCTATTTGAAAGATGCCCTCCTTATTCAGAAGAAATGATCAGTCACCTACTCTTATTTATCTATAAATGTCATTCATATCATGTGGCTGTCAATCAATACCCCACATGATGTCTGTTATATCATATCAAAAAATGACAATGTTCAAAATCTAAAGATATCTGTGTTAATGTTTATTGTAATACAATGTTTTATGTAATCATTTAATGACACAAGGTTATATGTAATGGTTTAATTACACACACCGTATTATGTAATTGTTTAATTTATTTATGGGAACCATCCACGACGTAGCCATCCCAATATGTCATATATTCTGAAGGGAGTGGGAAATCACTGTGGTGCATGCCCCATTTCTAATCAAAGAAGTTGGGCCCCATCCTCTTCTATCTTCAATAACCCCAGAATATAAACCTCGAGTTATCTGCAGGACCTCGTCTTATTTAATTTAGTCTAGGAGATATAGATTATGGCCCTAATGAGAATAAAATATACTAACTGGGATTCTGCCCCTTTTCCAAGAATTATTTTAGCTCTTGAGCCCCCCTTTTTGTTTATCAAATCTGAGGAAAGTCTGGAGAATTATCTCAGCCTGATTTATATTAAGAATGCATGGCTGTTGAGCAGTTGATAGACCTTGAATCTCTCCTAATTTAATATTCCTTCATGAGTTAATTTGTTTTTAAACAATTAAACACATAACCAATCACAATAGATCTTGACAACTTGGTGTACACACATAAGATGGTGAATCACACACAGATCGGTTGAGCTAATAACCAACATAAGATCAGTGACTGTTAATTATTTATTGAATGGGCCTGTGTCTTCTGGCCTGCTAAATAAACTTTCTCTTGTGGGTTGCACAAGATAAATTAGAAAAATGCATATAGGACCAATGTCACAGACCATCAACAAACAAGCATCAATACATGAGATGTCAATAAGAGTGGAAACATGGTATACACTTGAATGTTGTACATGTTAAGTGTGAAGATGATGAATCTACATTTAGGTATCAGTTCTTGAAAACTGAGTGTTGTGTGTTTTCTTTTTAAGATAGAGATAACCTTATGATCTGGAGGATTAGGATAGGCCTGGGTCCATTGACTGATAGATCCACTTCAGGTCTGCCCGTGTAGCTCCTCTGAAGGCCTCCCCATACTCTGCTCATGGCCAAATCATCCTCCATCTCAAGTGTGGTTCATCTCTTTCTCTCTGTGGTCTGGTTTGGTTGTTGGCTAGTTGGTTGCCAGTTGGATGCCCTTTGGTTGCCAATGGGTTGCCACCAAGATTTCACTGTGTAAGATTCACATAAACATATACAATCTTCCCAATACAATATTCTAGAAGTAGGTCGGAAAAACCCTAAATTCCTGAAGTAGGAACTAGTTCTCCCCCCTCCCTCTCTTCTTTTCTCTAATCTAGTGTTGGGTTAATTTGGGGTGGTCAGAGTTTATCACACTGTGTACTCATTGTCTCAGTTGGTTCCTGCTGTATGTAAGTTCTCATTGGACCTGGGGTCGGTGAGACGTGTACAGTAAGACAGTGACAAGAGTGAGGAGGTGTCAAGATGCATGTAAATAAATGACATACATTTATAACATTTCAATCACTCAATTGGGTTTGTAGTGTGTATAAATGATTCTCTGTGTTTTCCCAATTAACCAACATTTTCTTCTTCTTTGTATAATAACTCCTTTCCCATTATCTGTTGTTGTTGTGTTGAGTGTTGGGTGGTGTGGTGTTGAGTGTTGGGTGGTGTGGGGTTGTGTTTTTAAGTTGGGTTGAGTAATGAGTTAAGTCAACTTCTGGTGGTGGAGTTCCGCGAAGCACAACTTTTCTGATGTAATGCAGTTCATAAGTGCCCTTATCTAATTAAAATTTGACACAAATATAAATATTTATTCCATCAAACCCTATTTATTCAATTGATGAAGGAGAAAGGGAAGATTTGATTTCTCTTTCAGATTTCTAAATTGAAAATAGACATAGATAAGTCTGTTTTAAAACGAGGCACTTGTTCTAGTACACGAACTGTCTTATGAGCTGTAGATAGTGATAGCATTTTTAACAGTGTTTCTGCTGAAATGCACAAGATTGCTTTAGAATCATCACTTCGTACAGTTGTCTAGATTAGAATGTAGTAGTATTATGCACTTCTTAAAGTTAATAATTATCTTTAAGAATATCAGAGATTGCAGTATTCGAAGAGAGTAGTAGATTGTCAGTTAGCCCGGGGATCGGCTCTGCTTCGTCAGAATCTACAGTCGAGCATTTTTCACTTCAGATGTTTTAATTTATAATAATACATTTCAATTGACATTACAAACACGGAATACCCTTCCTTGGCACTTGATACATCTGGTCATCAGTTCAATCAAAGGAGTAACAAGCTTACCTGGGATCCAGACATTCTGCCGTCCCTATTTGAAAATTGGTCACACTAGCTTTCACGTCCGTTCATCAGGCAGTTTGCAGTAGAAGTGCGCGATTAACATATTCTACGCGGGTTTTCGAATAGAGGCGTTGTCACGTGTCGGTTTATCCAATGATCTCCTGAGTTTGGGCTGATGAAATGTTTCCTAGAATTGACGTCATCTGTCACTTGTTCCAGTTTAAGTTATGATGTTGCGTTAATTTTTAAGGTTTGGTTTCAGTTTGCGTTGGTATAGTCCATTGTTTTATATTGTCCCCTCTTCCTGGCTTGCATTCTTGTCAACTGAATAATGGTGGTTAGCGGTTATGCCACACCGGAATACAAAATTAATACACGAATTAATGACATCACTAACAAAAGAACACACACACACACATGAACGTGTTGCCTAAAAACCAAAGATGGCAAAATCATAATAGAAAAAGATCAGATTTTACATGCGTGGTCAGATTATGTGAAAGGCCATTATGTTGATATAAGAGAAGAACAATATGTTAATCCGAATAATAATGAAGGACCATCAATTTATAGAAGGAAGTTCAGAATACTCTTAACCATATGAAAACAGGCAAGACTCCGGGTATGGTTAACATCACAATAGAAACGATCAATGCCTTAGAAGTATATGGAATAGACCATGTCACCAGACTGCTGAACGCAATAAATGATACTGGATTTATACCTCCTGAATTATGTAATTCTATATTTCTTGCAATCCCGAATACATCAGGAGCCTTGGAATGTTATGAACATCGAACAATTAGCATAATAAATCACATCACGAAGATTTTGCTAATAATTATCATGCAAAAAGTTATGAAGAAAATACGACACGAAATAGGAGAAGAACAATGTAAGTTTGTAGAAGGCAAAAGGTACAGTAAATGTTGTGTATATGCTGAGAACAGTAATTGAACGTTCTATAGAAGTAAACAAATATCTACTTCGTTGCTTTATTGACTGCACACATGCTTTCGATAGAGTAAGACATGTCAAAGTAATAACGCTGTTTGAAGATCTAGAAATTGATGGTAAAGACATTAGACGTGTAAAAAACAAAATATATTGGGAACAACCAGCTGCCACAGAAAGAAATTGATAATAAAGTAGGTCAATACCAGCGTATTAAGAGAGGTGTGATGCAGGGATGTGTAATGTTTCCAGATCTCTTTTTCCGTGTAAAGAGAAAATATTTTCAGAATATAGAAGATATGGAAGGAATTATCATTGGGGTCACAACATCAATAACATTAGATGTGCAGATGATACAGTATTGATTTCAGACAATTCATGTGATTTGCAATATACAAACATTTGCAAAGAAACATGGTTTGAGAAAAATTGCAAGGAAATTGAAAACCAACACAACACCCGGAATACCAAATTAATACTCGAATTAATGACATCACTAACAAAAGAACAAACACACATCAACGTGTTGCCTAAATACCAAAGATGGCAAAATTATAATAGAAAAAGATCAGATTTTACATGCGTACATTTGGTTGCTGCACACAGTGAACAACTAGGGCTAGAATTGAATTGTAAGAAGACACAGATTATGGTCGTCACTAGGAAGAAGGAAATACCACAATGTAATATATAGGTACATGAGAATATTCTTAAACAAGTGAACCGTTACAATTATCTCGGAACAGTCATAACATCTGATGGGAGATGCCTTGAAGAGATTAGAATAAGAATTGCCACGACGAAGGTAGCCTTTTGCAAGATGAAAAACATGCTGACCAATAAAATGATATCAATTGAAACGAGAAAAAGAGTGTTGAAGTGCTACATAGAACCTATACTTTTGTATGGATGTGAAGTGTGGACGGTGAGCAGTCAAACTGAAAACTGCATCTTATGGCTGTGGAAATGTAGTTTCTGAGGAAAATGCAAGGAATACCATGGACAGACAGAAAAACCAGTGACCAAGTCCTACAAGAAACAAATGGAAATCGTTGATTGATTAGAGAAAGTAGACACGGAGAGTCAAAGTACTGTGTGCATGCTATGAGAAGAAATAAATTGGAGAACTTGATTGCAATTGGCAAGATCGACGGGAAGAGAACAAAGGGAAGACAGAGAAGTAAATACCTGGATGGCTTGACCATGTGACATGGTCGAGACAAGAACACTGACTTGATCCACGACTCTGGTGATCGAGAGAAAAGGCGAATCATGACAACCAACGCTTATCTTCATGGCACATGATAGATGGATGGATTGCTACACACGGGCACTGAAGCTTCAACTAGTTTCCCCCACAACGCATGAATGCCAAAATGGAAGATGATAACTTTTCTGATGATGAACAAAAGCAACAGTTAATAAAACAAGCATTTTACCCTCAGCGTGTAATTTCCGAATTCCCTGAGAACATATGTACTTGACACATTTTTGTTCCCCACTACTGGTGACGATTTGTTCATTGTCGTATCTCAACCCAAGAAAACAGCAACCATCTGGTGAGTATAGTATTATGTGCATATAATGGCCGAGTGGATCAGAGCGTTTCCGGAGGGCTGATGGTGAGGTAGCGGGTTCAACCCTAAGCCAATCAATTGGACTAACATGTTTTCTTCTCGTCCTTCAGTTGGGGACGTAAATTACAACCTTAGAAGTTACATTGAATTCAGCTAATGGCGAGGGAATCTAGTAATAGGGAAAGCTTCCCCACATGTACAAATCAGCCCATTGTTTACTACGCTAGATTTTAAAGTTAGCTGGGGGATGTGCCCATGTATAAATGTGTTTCAGTCCACGTAGATCATATTCTGGGAAATTTTACCACAGCGGTTGCCCGGAAAGTAATAACAGGAGTGGTACGGTAGATGGAGCCACTGCAGTAAAAGAAACCAATGACCAGTGATCACGCTCCTGATTAACATTAACTGGACCCTTATGTAGGGAAGGTTACATTTGTTCACATCACAATTACTTGATTTATGTGGATATTTTCTTTCAGGATTTCATGTGAAATAAAACTCTACATTTTTGCGGGACATTAACTTACATTTTTAAAGACCGCATTTGCAAAGCCACTAAGTGGACTTTGTGTTATTCGGGATTCAGAATCACTGATTTATAAATCACTTTCGGTCTTAAGTAAACGGGTGTAAATCAGGGTGGTAAATCAGAATCTCTGTTGGTGAGTGATATTAACTTCGTGTGTTTGGTGATTTTCTCTAATAGTCAGAAACTCCAAATTAGTTATGCACATTTTCCTGCAACATTGCGTTGTCTGATTGCTATTTGTGTTTCGCCACTGCATGCTCTGTACAATTTTCAGATCACAGAGGATTTCCTCCTTGAATTGGCAGAGGTGACACTTTGTTTTTTTTTTTTTCAATATTTGGGAACACATCTAGAATCTATTATGGCGGAAACAGCTATGCTACGGGCACAGTTTGTCGATGTAGGCAGGCAATGTGAGTTAACGGATTCAGAGCTCGCGAAGTACGTCTCTGACGAATTCGATCGACATGAGCGTTTACGGGCCGAGACAACCCAGAAAGAGAAAGACAGAGAGGCTGAAATAATTCAGAAAGAGAGAAAAAGCCGAATAGCTTTGGAATTGGAGGATAGGAAGCTGCAGGCTGAGATGGATAATAGAGAAAAAGAGAGGCAGCATCAGTTGGAGATCAGGCGCATGGATGCTGAGTTGGAGATGAGGAGACTGGAAAGTGGTGTTCCTCCCACCCTATCCGTTTTCACACGCAGGCCAACTACAGACATACAGGCAGAGGAAAGCTGTCATCGCACAGGGACCATGGCATTTCCTTTGGAGCCATATGATGAGAACGTTGAGGGAATTGAAGATTATCTTTCACGTTTCGAACTTACGTGTGTTACCTGTGGGCTTGATGAATCTAGATGGTCGGTGAAGTTGTCCCAGGGTTTGAGAACAACCTTTGAAATTTTCTCTAGACTTAGTCATGAGAAACAACAGGATTACGGTGTTCTCAAAAGAGCTTTATTAACTCGCTTCGAGGTTGATTCTTAAAACTATAAAAGGAGGTTTAGATCAGCTAAGAAGGAGCCTGGAGAAAGCTACGGCCAATTGGTAGAAAGATTAAAATCCTATCTGCACAAATGGGCAGAAATGGGAAAGTTTGAGGAACATTTTGAAGGACTCCGAGAGATTATTTTAATTGACCAATTAAAGGAAAAAATGTCATCAGAACTTACGGCGTTCTTAACACAGAATGGGGCTGATCGACCTGAGGAGATTACTTTTTTGGCAGAGAGATGGAAGAAATCTCAGGATGTGGGAAGTAAGAGTCGGCTACCACAGCTTCTCCCCTGACAAATCACTCAAGACCAAAGAAAAAGAAAGCACCAACCCCAATAAGAAGTTGAAGAAATCTGCGAGCACCAGTCTCTTATATTCAGGCTGCCAAGAACAGTGGGAAGGACTACTGTACCCATTGCAGGAAAGTAGGACATCACACAGCTGATTGTCGGAAAAAACCTCCTACCCCTCACACAGTTGCATGTCTGACTCGCCGGAGGGAACGTAAGGTGAGCACTAGTGAAACGTCCAGCGTGACAACTCATGAAGACACCAATCCCAAAATTCCGATAGTGGAATGCATGTTGATAAATGGATACCCCGCCATTTGATTATATGATACAGGTCTAAATAAACATCGGCGATCACGTTTCACCATCTCACTCGATCACCAGAGTCGTGGATCTTGTATTCTTATCCTAACCATGCCACGTGGTCAAGTCACCTCTGCATTTCCCTTATCCTCTTCCCCTCGATCTTGCTAATTGCCACCTAGTTCTCCAATTTATTTCTTCTCATAACATGACCAAATATGTTGACTGTCTAGGTCTAAATTCTCTAACCAGTTTTCACATTTCATTTGTTTCTTGTAGGACTTGGTACTTGGTTTTTCTGTCTGTCCATGATATTCTTTGCAATTTCCCGAGAAACCACATTTCCACAATTATCCAGATGTTTTTCAGCTTGACTGCTCATTGTCCACGTGTCACATCCATACAAAAGTAGAGGTTCGATGTAGCACCTCAACACTCTTTTTCTCCTTGCAAATGACATCTTTTTATTGGTCAGTATGCTTTCCAGCTTGACGTTCTGTAACATAAAGAAATCATAATACACTAAGCATCTTTAAAGAAGTTAGTTTGCCGATGTTTTCCTTCCTGACAGTGACCCAACTGGCCGGTGACCGTAGCTATTGTCTCGTTAAAGAGATCCTTCGCCAACCGTCGCGAAACTTGATACCATAACCAACAACTATCTGTCGGCTGCCCTCAAATTCAATCCACCACCTGACGTCCGTGGTATTTGTGAAAAACATGTCTTACACTTTTACTAAACACAGCACTATCTCTCTCCAGAAAAACACAAAACTTGCCGTCTTCTACGAAGAAAAAAACACACACCGTTATTATTATTATTATTATTAGTATTATTATTATTATTACTATTACTACTAAAACTACTACTACTACTACTACTACTACTACTACTACTACTACTACTACTACTACTACTACTACTACTACTACTACTACTACTACTACTACTACTACTACTACTATTACTTCTAGTTGTATTATTATTATTTATTATTATTATTCTTTATTCAATCTGGCTCTAGAGAAAGTTGAAAGGAAGGTAAAGGAGGAATGTGATATTGGAGGAACATCCAAGCTGCTTGGTTATGCAGATGATATAGATATTCTAGTGAAAAATGAACAAAAGACATTGGAAATATTGACTCACTTAAAGGGAAAAGCCCAACAGATGGGGCTGGTTATGAACCAAGATAAGACAGAATATATGGTAATTTCAAGAGAAGGAATGGCTAAAAACTCTGGCCACATACAAATAGATAATGTAACCATTAAAAGAACGGAAACATACAAATATATGGGTACAATCTTCAACTGCTCCAACATCATAAAGGAAGAAATACAAACTAGAATCAATTCTGGAAATAAGATATACTATGCACTACAACATCTACTAAAATCAAATGCGCTATCTCGTAACACCAAAATCACAATCTACAAAACACTGATCAGACCAGTTATGCTGTATGGCTCTGAAACCTGGAGTACAACGAAAGGAGACGAAGCCTTGTTACAAACCTTTGAGAACAAAATTTTAAGACGCATCTTTGGATCCATTAGGGATACACAAAGTGGAGAGTGGTAAAGAAGAAGTAACAAAGACATTTATTATCTGTTTAAGTCCCCGCTAATCACTGGTATCATGAAGGCTAATAGACTACAATGGCTGGGGCATATAGAAAGAATGGAAGATAATAGGGAAACAAAACTCGCTTACACTCAGGAAATAAATGACCGTAGACCCCGAGGTAGACCAAGAAGACGGTGGAGAGATTATATATATATAGTTATGACTGAGCTACCGTATAACAGTAGACGGTACTACCTGGCTTCTGTTAGCGCTGAACGTTGGGCGGCGCTTACCAAACCCGACACCCCACATTGTGCCAACGGCTTCGGGCGGAAGAGCGCAATTGGGAGGGTACAAGCCTTACCCTGGTGCGAGGAAATGCAAGCTAAAGACAAAATGTCATGGCAGGGCAGACCAGGCCCTAAGCCTTGGTTGGCGACTGGTCTAGGATCGAAGCTCCGACAGGCGGACAGTTAGAGCATTGCTTTGCTGATCCGGCAGCTTCTGCAGCTTGTCTTGTTCCAGATGTAGGGGTGTTACCTTTCCTCTGGAGTAAACTAGGCAGGCCGAGAGAGGGATCATGCTGCATGGGCAACACATGATCTCTATATTTTAGCCCAGGCTTTGTGCTATGGAGAGGCAATAACTCCATCCCTGGTCTTAACTGGTCTCGGAATCAAAGCGAGAGGCAACTGTTACGGGTTATAAGTCCTTGTCAGTTGGCGTAGACATGGGGCGCCACGCGTTGCCTCTGACGGTGGGAGACACCTATAGGTGTCACTGATCAGCTACCGCCCGCCTCAAGCTGGGCAGCCCCCAGCCAATTGGGTGCTGATCCGCCACAGCCTGCCTGCTTCAATGGGTGCTTGGGGCTAGGACAAAATCTGAATCGCAGGCTGTAAAACCAATGCACCAGGTACAAACAAAAATAAAAATAGAAACCTCAAGCTACGGCTTGCAACCTGGAACGTGAGAACCATGTGTCCAGGATTTTCCACTGACTTGACCAATATTGACGATGTGAGAAAAACGGCTGTGATTGATGCCGAACTCAATCGTCTAAACATTGATATTGCTGGCCTGCAGGAGACTCGCCTCGCTGAGGAAGGGTCACTCAGGGAAAACAACTACACCTTTTTCTGGAAGGGTAGAGGGCAGGCAGAAAAAAGGCAACACGGTGTGGGCTTTGCAGTGAAGAATTCGCTACTGGGAATGATTGAAATTCCAGCAGGAGGAAATGAAAGACTATTATCCCTGCGCTTGGCAACCTCTTGTGGGTTTGCCACCATTATTACTGCATATGCACCGACACTCGATTCCTCTGATGATGTGAAGGATTCGTTCTATGAGGAGTTAGACTCCGTGATCAAGGCAGTTCCAAAATCTGACTACATTTATATGCTCGGTGATTTCAATGCTCGTGTGGGCAAGGACTCGAGTTCATGGCCAGTGTGCCTTGGAAAATACAACATCGGTCGCATGAATGAAAATGGGCAAAGGCTGCTGGAGCATTGCACCAGTAATGACCTATGTATTACAAACTCCTTTTTTAAAACAAAAGAGATGCATAAGGTCACATGGAAACATCCAAGATCCGGCCATTGGCACCAGCTGGACTTCATCATCACACGGAGACAACATCTGAACCATATATCATTGACTCGTAGTTACCACAGTGCTGACTGTGATACGGATCATTCTTTGGTTGTTGCAAGGGTTAGACTGAGACCAAAGAGAATCTACACAGCTAAACACAAATCTAGCCTCAGGATTAATATTATTAACACTCATGATCCTGAAAAGTGCTTTCAGTTTCAACAGCAACTTGAAGACGCTTTCACTGATACACCAGAAAATTGTACAGTAAATGAAAAGTGGGGTCAAATTAAGGAAACTCTTTATAAAACTGCCGTAGGGGTTTACGGCACTGTGGATCATAAGAGGCAGGACTGGTTTGCGGCCAACAGCGAGACTCTGCAGCCCTTGATTGATAAGAAGAAGAAAGCTCTCTTAAGAAACAAGGAAAGACCAACGCGTAACACTCTGAGTGAGCTTAGGCAAGCTAGGAAGGATGTGCAAAAGGCTGCCAGGCAGTGTGCAAATGATTATTGGATCAAGTTATGTGAGTCCATTCAAATCGCAAGTGATAAGGGAGACATAAGAAGCATGTATGAAGGAATAAAGAAAGCCTGCGGTCCAGTGATCAAAAGAAGTGCACCATTGAAAACCTTGACTGGAGAAATCATCACTGATAAGAAACAGCAGATGGACAGATGGGTAGAGCACTATTTGGAGCTTTACTCAAGTGAGACCAAACTAGCGGATGATGCCCTCAACGCCATAGAGGCTCTACCAACTCTTGACCACCTGGACACACTTCCCACCATAACAGAAGTTAAGTGTGCTATAAATGAACTTGCATCTGGCAAGGCTCCAGGTAAGGATGGGATTCCAATAGAGGTTATCAGGAGTGGGCAAGACACACTCACTATACAGATCCACCAGCTAATAGAGCTATGCTGGCGTGAAGGACAAGTCCCACAGGATTTCAAAGATTCAAGCATCATAACACTGTACAAGAACAAGGGCGATCGGAGCGACTGCAACAACTATAGGGGTATCTCACTTCTGTGTATTGTTGGAAAAGTATTTGCCAGAATTGTTCTGCGCAGACTTCAAGTCCTAGGAGATCAAGTCTACCCCGAATCACAGTGTGGCTTTCGACAGAACCGGTCTACCACTGATATGATATTCTCATTGCGACAAATGCAAGAAAAATGCCGTGAACAGAATCAACCACTGTTTATTGCCTTCATCGACCTCACAAAGGCATTTGATTTGGTCAGTCGTGAGGGTCTGTTCAAGGCACTAAAGAAGATTGGCTGCCCACCAACTCTTCTGTCCATTGTGGAATCGTTCCACACAGGCATGAAGGGTATAATCAAGTTTGATGGTGCAACTTCTGAAGAATTTGAAATCAAGAGTGGAGTTAAGCAAGGTTGTGTACTAGCTCCCACCCTCTTTGGAATATACTTTTCACTTCTACTGAAATATGCATTTCATGATCAGGATGGTGGTATATACATTCACTCACGCTCAGATGGCGGCCTCTACAATGCTCAGAGATTGAAGGCTAAGACCAAAATTAGGAGGGTACTGATCAGAGAGTTGCTTTTTGCAGATGATGCTGCAGTTACGACCCACTCTGAGGAAGAATTGCAATGTCTACTATCTGCATTCTCCAATGCTTGTTCTGAATTTGGTTTAACAATTAGCAAAAAGAAGACACAGATTATGTCACAAGGTGCACATGGGGTACCATCAATCTTTATTGACGACGCCGAACTAGAGATAGTAGACCATTTTACATATCTAGGATCAGTGGTAAATAGCAAATTATCCCTAGATCAGGAAATCAACATCCGGATTGGTAAGGCAGCAACAACAATGAACAGGTTAAGAAAAAGAGTCTGGGAGAACAGGAAGCTTACTGCCAAAACAAAAGTCCTTGTCTATCAAGCCTGTGTCCTTAGTACTCTTCTCTATGGCAGTGAAACCTGGACAACTTACTCACACCAAGAGAACAACTTAAACAGCTTTCATATGCGGTGTCTGCGAAGAATTCTTGGTATTAAGTGGCAAGACAAAATCACAAATACTGAAGTATTGGAAAGATCAGGTTGTGTGACAGTTTATTCCATGCTCAGTCTTCGTAGACTTAGATGGATAGGACATCTTAGGAGGATGGATGATGGTAGAATACCAAAGGATATCTTTTTTGGTGAATTACAGATGGGTAAGAGATCTCAGGGTCGGCCTCTACTACGATACAAAGATGTGTGTAAGCGGGACATGATTGATACAGGCATTGATAATGCACATTGGGAGCAAGTCGCCGCTGAACGTGTTGCATGGAGGGCAAATATCAGAAATGGAATAAAGTCAAAGGAGAAAATTATTGCAGAAAAGTCACACACCAAGCGTTTGAGACGTAAGATGGTGCATGATGGTGGAAATGACCACGTGTTCACATGCACCCACTGTGAACGGACATTTACAGCGCAAATTGGCCTTATCAGTCACACTCGCTACCGCCATAGTTAAAAGTTATTATGCCTTTTTAAAGCACAAACTATCGTCTGTCAAGACGGCAAGGTGCCAATGAATATATATATATATATATATATATATATATATATATATATATATATATATATATATATATATATATATATATATATATATATATATAGACCTACAAGCACTTGGAATCAACGACTGGCAAGAGAAGACGAATGGAGACGGATTGTATCTGCAGCAAAGAACCTCAATTGCTCGGAACGCTGAAGAAGAAGAAGAATTATTTCTATTATTATTAATAACATCACCACCATCAGTATTATTATTATAATCAATACATTATAATAATAAGGCCAAGTCAAGAACATTTATTCCCTCATGGAAGGTGTTTCGAAATTTGACCATCGAGACGACAGGCAAATGACTCCCATTGCAATACCATGGCACCCCGCCTGAGAGGTAGATTTAAAAAGCAAAAAAAAAAAAAAATAACCAACTCGCTAGTGTCCTTGTGGGCTACATGTTCATTTTGAGATGTGGCACAGGGCTGGATGTTCAGCTTTGGGTGTAGGTCAGTGTTGGGTGTTTGGCTAGAAGTGTGAGACATGGCCTGATATTCAGTTTGAGGTGTGATGCTTTGCTGAATGTTCATCGTGTGGTGTGGGGCATGCTTGGAAGTTCAGTTTGAGGTGTGGGGCAGGGATATATTTTCATCATGAGGTGTGGGACATGGCTGGATGTTATGTTTGAGGCGTGGGGCAGGCATGTGTGTTCAGCTAGAGGTGTGGTAAATGATACAGAGTTAAGCAACGTGAGAAGATTAGTAACATTCATTTATTATATTATCCAAAATACAAATGTATAATCTGATATATTTTGTTTTGGATTGATAATTTTAAAGAAACACGATTGTCATGGTACATCATTTTGTGATGATGATGATGATGATGATGATGATGATGATGATGTTGCTGGTGATGATGATGATGATGATGATGATGATGATGATGATGATGATGATGATGATGGTGATGATGATGATCGTGACGATGTTTTGGATGTTGTATTATACAAATAAACATTGACTTACTATCTTTTTGAAGCACGTGACCCACAGAGCCGTCTGATTGGTTGGTACAGACATGGCGCTTCGCAGTCATTCATATAGTACACGGAGCCCACGGGTTGGCATTTGTCCCCAACCTGACAATCTAGATGTCAGACATACAGTCCTACATACAATACTACATACAGTTTGTAAGTTAGCCATCATAATCACCGTCAAATACCAAATACATTACTGTATTGTGCATAAACAAGTGATATAGTCATGTGTTTGTGTGTCGGCATATGGGAGAATTATTGCGGAAGTTAAATGTAGACTAGCCCAACCAATAGAACCAGTTCAAAAGATGAAGAACATTCTCTGGAAAACATCTGTATCAACCGAAGCGTGGAAAGATGTTCTTAAGGACTGTATTGAGCCAGTCCTCATGTACGGAAGGAATCTTTGACTTAGTTAGTTAGATAGATAGTTAGATAGTTAGTTTTGTTAATTAGTTAGTTAGTTAGTTAAATAGTTAGTTTGTTAGTTAGTTAAATAGTTTGTTTGTTTGTTAATTAGTTAGTTAGTTAAATAGTTAAATAGTTAGTTAGTTAGTTAGTTAGTTAGTTAGTTAAAAGTTAGTTAGTTAGTTAGTTAGTTAGTTAGTTAGTTAGTTAGTTAGTTAGTTAGTTAGTTAGTTAGTTAGTTAGCCGACAGATCATCCTCATTGCACATCGAACCATTCATTCCATAAGTGCTCGGATCCCCTCCTCAGCAAATCCCGCAGTGTGTAGCGGCTCACGACATCAGTTCTGTAGTGGTTTATTAATCTACTTTGGCTTCCTGCGTATTGTGCTTGTTTGGCCAACCCCTTTTAATTTACTGTTCTTGCAGCCTGACCATGGTTGTAGATTCACAGTCATCACTTGGTCTCGTAAACGACTTACTTCTCGTAGAGAATTCAGAATGTCTGCCTGGTCCATGGCTCGTCCGCCTTCCACAATAACCTTACCTGCAAGCCAGTCAGCCTACTAATTTCCTTGTACACCCGCATGCCCTGGCTCAAAAATGAAACTAATCTTAGCCAGCTGAGACCGCTCCAGAGGCAGCAACCACTTTCTTTGGACCCACCTCATCAATATCTACCTGAGCATTCTCATTGAGTCACTAAGGACACATGCCCGAGTGAATGTTTGTGTCTCGAGCCATGTTATTGCTTTACTTACTGCAATGACTTCCATAGTCAGACTACTTGTGGTCAAAGCAAAAGCACCCAACTCTTCTCTCAGAGTTCTCCCTCCGGCCTGAGCCTTAAAACCCCATGAACTTCTCACTCGTCGAATCATCCGTGTAAACGACAGCATCACCCTCTAAAGAATTCTTGAAGATCAGAGCCTGTACTTCCGCATCCACAGCAGCTGGATTTTCTTGTCTGCATTCCCTGTCTAGTTGGATGAAAACTGAAAAGGATGTTCAGAAATGAGTTGGCATTTGTACCCACTCCTCGCCAGATTCTAAGTCCTCAAGTGAACACACCTGCTGAAGAATGTCTTCTGCTTGACCCATCCACGACTTTCCTCTTTTAAACCTGCTGCCCTTTACCTTCTTAATTTCTATCTGCAGTGTGTGTTGTGTGTTTGCGTTGACTCTAAGGTAGGCACGCGTACGGCAAATTTGTATTCTGTCCCCCATTGGTGGAAAATCAAGAAGGTAGCGCATCGCCCTGCATTGTGTATCTCTTGTACATCCAAGAATAATATGCATAGCTTCGTTCGTTATCCTTTCCAACCTTTCCATCTGCTTATGGCTGAGAGTCTGCATCGCTATCGCATAAAAAAGCTACCGTGACGCGGTTTAAAAGAAGTTAAATGTATAATAGTACTGTTAAAAATGTAAATACAAAATATACAAGGACATAAGTTAACTGAAGAGAAGCCCAAGAAATCAGTTGCTTGTAGAACAACCAAAGAAATAAACTGCTTATAAAATATCTAAATACAGAAGTTAAATGTAGAATAACTGAATAAAGAAGTTAAATGAAGAATTACTCCACAAAGAAGATAAATTTATAAACACTAAATAAAGAAGTTAAATGTAGAACTATTAAAGACATAAATTAAATGTAGAATAATCCCAGAAACAATTTAAAAGTAGGATTACTTCAAAAAAGAAGTTAAAAGTAAAACTGCTAAGAAGAAGTAAATGTATAACTGCTGAAGACAGAAGTTATTTGTAGAATAGCTAAAGTAAGAAGTGTAGTGTAGAATAGCTAAAGTAAGAAGTGTAGTGTAGAATAGCTAATGAAAAAAAAAAAATAAGTGTTATGTAGACAAGCTAAAGAAAGCAGTTTTGTGTATAATAGATAATGAATAAAACAAATGTGCTGTAGAATAGCTGAAGAAAGAACTTAAATGTAATATAGCGCAAGAGAGAAAATAAATGTCGAACAGCTCTGGTTAGTCAAGATTGTGGTCACATTATGAATAGAGAATAACTGGAACATAATGTAGCAGTATAACGACTGGAAGCGAAAGATAAGCAAAGACAAGCGAACGAGAGATGATTTATAATATCACTTCATAATGGTATGAAGACTATAAGCGAATGAAATAATATGGTTTGCTTAAGAATATAAATTTGAAGAAACTTTATCGCCTATGCTAGTTGATTAATCAAGCGATGATGATGATGATGAATGTTGTAATATACAAACATACACTGACTTACATCGTTCCGATAACACGCTTGTCACATTGCCCTCTGAATCTCGTGAACACCGATGAATTTGGCAGCCATGCATAAAGTACTCGGAGTCCAATGGGTGACATGCGTTCCCAACATGGCAATCTGGGTGTCAGACATACCGATGACTCAACTCAGTGTGTAGGTTAGTCATCATCATCATGTGTCACATACATTATTTATGGCATCAATGCATTTAAGTATGTGGGTATTTTAATAGCAATAGATGGAAGATGTATTAAAGCAATTCAATGTAGAACAACCACGGAAGGACTTAAATGTACAATAACATACTTTTATCGTTATAAAAGAAAAACGCTCATTTTAGAGTTGTTACAGAAATAAATGCAATGTAGAATAGCTAAATGAATATGTTAAATGTAGAACTCATGAATAAAGAAGTTACATGTAAAATCGCCGAAGAAAGACGTTTAATGTAGAATAGCTAAAGTAAGAAGTTAAATGTAGAATCGCCCAAGTAAGAAGATAATGTAGAATAGCTACTGAAAGACGTTAACTGTAGAATAGCCCCAGAAAGAAGTTAAATGTAGAATAACTACAGAAAAAAGCTAAATGTAGAATGGGTACAGAAAGACGTTAAATGTATAATCGTCGAGGCAAATGCAGAATTTCACAAAATGAAGTATATTCTTGTCAATCCAGGTGAGAAAACGAGTTCTTAAGCGTTATCCTGAGTCAGTTCAAGTGTACGGAAGCGAAACAGTAATAATTGACATACAAGTGGGGAATTATGCGGAGGCTGCGGAAATGTGGTTTTAGCATAAGAATAATGAGAACACTACAGACGAATAAAAAGAATAGTGAAGATATAAGAGAAGTTAACTGAGAAAAGAATAGGTTAATCGCGTCCATCAGAAGTAGAATGCTACATTCTTTGGGTACTTCACGAAAAGGGGCGTCTGGGCTTCCTCTTCTTCTTCTTCTTCTTCTTCTTCTTCTTCTTCTTCTTCTTCTTCTTCTTCTTCTTCTTCTTCTTCTTCTTCTTCTTCAGCTTTCCGAGCCATTGAGGTTCTTTGCTGCAAATACAATCCGTCTCCATTCGTCTCTCTGGTGGACCTTCTCTTGCCAGTCGTTGATTCCAAGTGCTTGTAGGTCTGGACTACATTGTGAAAACTGAAAAGTTTAAGGAGGGGTAGGGGGAAATGGGAAGAAAGAGGTGGATAGTTTTACATCGCGTTATGGCAGAACATTGGTATCATAAAGTATCGGCATTACAAGAGACAGAAGGTTGTAGACAAACATTATTTCAAACTCCACACATCATGGACTATAAGAAAAAAAGAGATGCAGCGAGACATGGAAAGCGTTGCAAGCCGATCAAATGTTTGCCTGCTGTAATCATTATATGGTAAATGATGTCGACTGGATTCAATCGCAACTGCAAGTTTTGTGTGTCACAATCTTTGGTCTGCCCAATGGTGAGATCTTTCAGTTATACTTTGTTGTAATTATGGAAGCCTTCCCTTATTTTTAACGGACTCACGGTGCATGCTGAGACAAGTGAAGACGTGCATGTTTCGTGCAGAGTTCCAAGCTTCAATACAAAAGTTAGAAATGCAGAGCAGTTGTTGGAAAGTTTCCCCAGGACATGCTGGTGTAGTGGGCAACGAGTAGGCGGATAGATTGACTGGGCTTGCACAGCTGGGTGGTGTGTTGGTGTATTATAAGGCAGATATGGACAATACTTTTTAGGATCATGAGTATAGCATGGAAGAACACATAAATACCCAGAGGCTAGAGAGAATAGTGAGGCAGTGTTACAGTCCAACAGCCGCGCTATTCCAACAAGCTTAGCTGTATGCCAGGACCGTTTAAGTGGGCCATGACCTCTAGTCGGTCGTGAATGCACATAATTAAATAGTACTTCGCGCTGACTCGGCCGTAGAAATAATATAAACTTGGTTCAACGTGTGGCAACATAAATCTTGTGGGCACATTTCATAAAACGCTTCAAAGAGGTCCGACATAGGTAAATTTACGAATCATTTACTTCCTCTTCTAATCTTTTCGGATCAAAAGTTTGACAAAAGCTTATTTGAAACACGGCCACAAAAGAAAATTCATAAGTCCACATTTATGTTCTAATTCACAGTATATTCATTCATAAGCTCAAATTTATGTTCTACTTCACAGTATATTCAAACATAAAAATATGCCTTCCTCAATGTTTACTTCCTCCCGTCTCACTTCCACAGACTTCAAGATAACAGTCAGTTATTATCTCTCCTATCATCCATTGTTCCTGGTCTTATATCTGTCCAGATGGCCTCACTGCCTCCCAAGATTACACGTGACTTTCCCCGGTGGTATGAAATCGTCAACTCCCAATCTTTGTTTTTATTGCTGTTCTACCTATTTCCGTCGTCAAAAATATCCTCATTTCCTAGATACTACAAAATTTTCATCTACGTATCCTTCTAGACATAATACCTAAAGGCACAACAAGATGCGCACTAAAGATGTCTAATCAGTAAGACGTATGTTGATATATGCGCTGTTCTGTTGTGCACTATGTCCCAAGAACGCGTGAGAAGAACCGATTTGCTCACACTAAAACAAGGCGGTTATTTTGCAAGCCAACACTAGACACACAAAATAATTCAACGTGGGTAAAGTATCCAGTCCCACCCAACTCTAGGCGGTCTTCTCCCTTGAACACACTAATGGATCTTATACTCAACAACAATCACCAACTTTGAATTCTAGCGTAATCAAATACTGTTAGATGCCCATGATCGCTAACACTGACTTGCTTGTATATAACTTTTTAATGCTGTTGTTTATACACTAAAGAATGTATAAACAACGCCCACATAAAAAAAAAAACAATTTATTGTTCATCCAATAGTTGCCCCCTCCCTTAATCATTGATTTTTGATGAATCTATTTGTGACGTCATCGGTACGTCAGTGGGATCCGCTCACTATTCTTACCAAAGGAAAACGTTTATCAATTTGTGCGTAGCGGATCCGCTAATCCTGCCCTAAAGGTACATACCTTACTACTCATGTACGGGAATGCCCCGACCGTTGGGATTCGAGTACTTGACTCAATCAATCCGATACATAAAGATAATCAGCGAGAGAAGACAAGCAGAACATCAAAATGGCATGAACAATATAAGCAAATGAAATAATTTATTTTTGTTGGAGTTCAAGCTACTTGCAGAGACCTGATCGCCTATGCTAGTTGGTTAATCTAGAGAAAATGATGGTGATGATGATGATGATGATGAAGATGATGATGATGGTGATGATAATGATGATGATAGATACTGTAGTATAAAAACATACTAACGTACATTCTTTTAGCACATACTCCACGTTGTTCTCTGACGTGTTGGTACATACAAAACGACTGCATCCATCGATATAGTTTTCGTAGCCCGCGGGTTGACATGTGTCCCCAACCAGGCATTCTGAGAGGCAGATATTCAGCTGAATCAGCTCAATTGTTTTAGCTAGTCATCATCATCACGTGCCAATAACATTTTATGGTACAGAAATGTGTCAATGTATTTAATTATGTGAATACTATACCAGCAGTAGGTTAAAGATGTATTAACGAAGTCAAATGTAGAATTGCCCATAAAGTGGCATCATGTCACAAGATGAAGAGCATTCTCTGCAATGTATCTTTGCCACTTCAGGAGAGAAAACCAGTTCTCGTGATTTCTTTATGTTAAAGTCTCTATCAGTCTGCCGCTATGGGTCAGTGAAGTAATATCGACATCACATTGTGTAGGGCCGAGAACAAGGAGCAATAGGTTCCCAGTTGTTCCCACACTTTGACCATCACATTGTGTAGGGCTGAGAACAAGGAGCAATAGGTGGCCAGTTGTTCCCTCACTTTAACCATCAAGGTGAAACAAATGTAACACTCATAAAGTAAAAGATACAAGACATACAAAGTCAAAGTACAAACCTCTTATAACATAAAAGTACGATATACGAGTAAATGGCATTTTCTTAATAAGCAAGTGAATCGATACAATACAGTTATCTCGCACAGACATAACATCTGATGGGAGATGCCATGAAGAGATTATAACAAGAATCGCCATTGCGAAAGTAGCCTTTTGCAAGATGAAAAACATTCTGACCAATAAAACGATATCAATTGTATCGAGAAAAAAGTGTTGAAGTGCTACATAGAACCTGTACTTTTGTATGGATGTGAAGCGTGGACAATGAGCAGTCTCGCTGAAAAACATCTGATGGCTGTGGGAATGTGGTATGTGAGGAAAACGTAAAGAATGCCGTGGCCAGACAGAAAAACTAGTGAACCTTCAAGAAACAAATGAAAATATTATACTGATTAGAAATATTACACGTAGACAGTCAAATTTTGTGGGGTCATATTATGAGAAGACATAACTTGGAGAACTTGGTCACAACTGGCAAGATCGAAGGGAAGAGACCACGGGGAAGACCGAGAAGTAAATACCTGGGTGGCTTGGCCACGTGGCATTGTCGAGACAGGAATACGGTGCTGATCCACGACTCTGGTGATAGAGTGAGATGGCAAAACATGACCGCCCATACTTATCATCATGGCACATGATGGATGAATGAACAATAGTGATATACAGTGACAGCAGGACATGTAATTAATGTGAAAGTACAACACTAAGCTCAAGTCTACGTACAACATTTGTAACAGTTAAAATAAAACATGCATCTCACGTGAAAGTACAAAACCAACATAAAGAAAAAGTACAAAATTTGTAAAAAAGAAAACACAACAATCACATAATGTCAAGTAGGAGCGTTTGGGCATGTTTCCCCGCAGGTTGTCGGCATTTCATTGTCTGGTTTGGTCATGTTTCCCCGCAGGTTGTCGGCATTTCATTGTCTGGTTTGGTCATGTTTCGCAGCAGGTGGCCTGCATGTCATGGTAAACATAATCCAGCCCAATGCCCCACAGACAGTCAGATACACATGATACATACCCGCTTCCGTTACATTTAACTTGTATTCGAATTTAGGGCCCCCTGGAATCCTGACGCAAGTGACATTTCTACAACCGTCTTCAGCGGATTTTCCCAGGGGAAGGCACGAGTTATTGAGCACACACCCTGCAACATGAGAACGTTTGGGGTCAATTCGTTGCTGTCAGATATCATAACTGGAAGTACATGTCCCAGTCCTGCTTCTATTTCTCTTGCCTTATATAATGACAAGATAGTATCATTCAGTCTATCCCATTTCCTTATTTGATTGATTGATTGATTTAGGAACCGACATCACAGCACTCGGGGCATTCTCATAAGCGCTCTGTCCCCATCCTCAGCAGCCAGCAAAGAGTTCCAACACTAATAGTACCAGTAACAACCTGATTATATGTCCGTCTCGCCTTTCCTCTGAGCGTCGATCGTCAGCAAGATCCTCTCGTCACACCTCGCTGTCGCATTCTTGCCAGACTATGGTGATCCATTTGCTCCTCCGAGGTGTACACGTGCTCCCACAAGGCCGCAAGTACGTCTGCCTTATCATACCTGTTCATTCCCCAGCGCACAGCATGCCCCGGAGAAAAGATCCAAACGATGCTTGCCGCCCGTGACTTCCGAAGCGAAGCAAGCAACTCTGCACGAAGCTTGCCTGTCCTCACCCTACTCAGCATGATTTCTGAGTCAGTTATAATCACGATGTGTGTGTGTGTCGTATTCTCCATCCAGCGGAAAGCTGCACTGACCGACGCCACCTCCATTCTTAAGCTAGATGTTGTGGTATCATATGCCAGGCTCTACTGCAGCAAACGTTTACCATTAGCTTTTCCTAAGAACCCCCAGGCACTTCTCCTGCCTCTCATCACCGAACCATCTGTGTATATACAGTAATCACATCACCCGTGCGAGCATTATCCTGAATTAGTTGCTGGATTTCCACTTCCGTGGCCCCTGCTGGCCATTTCCTGCACTACAGACTCAAGGTGATTATAACTCTGCACAAGTCTGACTGCTCCGCTGGCACTCTGATCCACTCCTCTCCTCGCCTAATGTTCCCCAATATGCACACCTGTCTGATCGTATCCACCGCCTGAGCCATTCATGATTTCCTTCTTATCAGTCGCTGACCCTTAACTACGTCTCTCTCTCTCTCTCTCTCTCTCTCTCTCTCTCTCTCTCTCTCTCTCTCTCTCTCTCTCTCTCTCTCTCTCTCTCTCTCTCTCACTCACTACCTTAGTACAGACTACATGCCCCCCATAAACAATAACACAAAAAGACAACAATGGTAACTTATCTCAAACGACAACTAGCCAAAAAACATTCCCTTATGTATGGCACGTTACACCCTCCTGAGGTATTTTAAATGCCCATGTTAAACACTGCCTCAGTGAGTCATTTGTTATTGATTATTTTTCATGCGTTTTAATGCTATTGTTCTTTTGTGGTCAAAATTTGCTTCGTATGTGATGTTGAATGAAAGAATGTATGAGAGGAAATAGAGAAGAAGGGTAGAATGTAGGACGGGCCTGCGTGCCCAATTCATAACCCTTTGAAAATAAAGACTTTCGTTCGTTCGTTCGTTCGTTCGTTCGTTCTCTCTCTCTCTCTCTCTCTCTCTCTCTCTCTCTCTCTCTCTCTCTCTCTCTCTCTCTCTCTCTCTCTCTCTCTCTCTCTCTCTCTCTCTCTCCCTGTGTGTGTATGTGAGTGTGTGTGTATGTGTGTGTGCTTAATGTGTGTGTGTTTTTTAAAAATTTTGTTTTGTTTAAAGAGAGCGATGCAGTGGTGATTAGGGTTAACTCAGTATAACAAAAATTGTTTGGTTGGTTAGTTGCTTGGCTGGCTGACTGGCTGGTCGATTGGTTGGTTAGTTGCTTGGTTGGTTGGCTGGTTGGTTGGTTGGTTGGTTGGTTGGTTGGTTGGTTAGTTAGTTAGTCGACAGATCATCATCACTGCACATCAAGCAATTCAATCCATGAGTGTTCGGATCCCCTCCTCAGAAAATCCAGCAGCGTGTAGCGACTCATGACATCAGTTGTGTGCTCTAGTTTAATTAGTCCGAAATCAATGGAGAAGTAAGGTGCCTCCTTCCCTCTGCTTGACTACGGGACACTCTTGGACAAGTTAGAGTATCCGTTTAGCTCATCTACCCCTCTCCTCCCACCCGATCTGGGTCACGTGAGGGCGTGTGTGTAGGTGTTGCGTTAATTTAAAGAGCAGCTGACAGATAGTTGCAGTGTTATCGTCTCCAACTTCACTATGGTAGACAGAAGATCTCTATTTGGAGACTATGGCTGCGGTCATCGACCAGCTATGGTCACTGCTGAAAAGGAAAGCAAATTCCACACTAGATTCTTTACAATTGCCAAGAAAGTCATGTTTCTTTCAAGAAAGAATCAAAGAAACGGGTTAAATGGGTGCACCGTAGGAGCAGCCTCCCCCGGTAGGGATAGCCATGTATACCATGTGTCTCCAGACCGTCAGCAAGCGACAGAGTGCAACAAATTAACAATATTTAATGTCGGCATCTGGAACTGTTAGATCTATGCTTGGGGATGGAAATTGGGTAACATCGAGAAAGAAATGAGCAGACTGAATATTAACATTTTAGATATATGTGAGACCAGATGGAAAGGAATGAGCATGATAACTTCCCAGGAATATTACATAATCCACTCTGGTGGAGGGGAGAAAACAGCTAGGGGTAGCACTTATAATGGATATGGAGAGATCAACATTCATCAAAGGATATTGGACTGTGTATTATTGATAAAGTGCAGTGACAGACCTATTGCTCTCAACATCTTTCAAGTTCAAGTACCAACAATAGGCAGTAGTGATGACAGCATCGATGCATTTTATAATGATATGGAGAATGCGTTCCAGAATTGCAAACAATCAGAATTAAATATGATAATGGTTGAATTTAATGCTAAAGTTGGAAATCAAAAGGACGGATGCATAGTAGGCAAATTTGGACTAAGGGAACATAGTGGAATAGATTACTGACGTGTACAGTGGGCAAAAGAGCATGATATATTATTGAAAATATCTGGTATCAAGACCATTCAATGAGATTATGTACATGGGGAAACAGGTTCATTACATCCTTATCGACAGAACATTTTGAAATGTTTTAAAAGTCGCATAAACTATACCAAGCGCAGACTGCTACAGCGACCATAGATTAATCATATGCAATATACATATACAATTAAAGAATGTCAAATATACACTAAGAAACACACAAGTTGATCTGCGTCCACTGAAGAGTGAGGATGTAAAAGATAAACTTAACGTGGAAGTAAATAATAGATCTGAAGCATTCAATCAATCAATCAATCATGTGCCTGCCGGAAAGCGTGGGCGGTCATGATTCGCCATTTCACTCGATCACCAGAGTCGTGGATCAGCTCAGTGTTCCTGTCTCGTCCATGCCATGTGGCCAAGCCATCCAGGTATTTTCCTTCTCGGTCTTCCTCTTGGTCTGTTCCCTTCGATCTTGCCAGCTGTCACTAAGTTCTCCAGTCAATTTCTTCTCATAACATGTCCAAAAATTTTTGACTGTCTACGTCTAATTTCTCTAATCAATCTACGATTTTCATTTGTCTCTTGTAGTACTTGGTCATTGGTTTTTCTATCTGTCCATGGTATTCTTTGCATTACCCGATCTCAAAATTATATTTCAAGATGTTAGTGATTAATGGGAAAAAACAATAAACAAATCAGTCAGCCAAGTTGCAGAAACAACTATCCCAATAATGAAGGTGACAGAATGGAAATGGATGACAGACGACATCTTAAAACTAATGGAAACATAATGAAAGTGCAACCATAAATATGGAAAATATGAAGAGATCAACAGGAACATTAGGACATTGTACAAAGAGGCAAAAGAATCATGTCATGTTTTGAGGAACATTGCAGAGAAATTGAAAACCAACACAACACCAGGAATAACAAAATTAGTCTACACAAGAATGCATTATATCACTAAGTAAAGAAGCACACACAACGACGGGTTGCCTAAAAATCAACGATGGCAAAATATAATAGAAACAGATCTAATTTTAAATGCGTGGTCAGATTATGTGAACGATCTTTATAACGATTCATGAGAGAAACAGTATGATATTCTTAATAATAATGAAGAACCATCAATTTTGAAGATGGAAGTTCAGAATGCTTTCAACATTATGAAAACTGGCAAGACACTGAATCCAGACAACATCACAACAGACATTATCAATGCCTTAGAAGAATATGGAATAGACGAGGTCACCAGACCAATGTTTGATACTGTAAATTTACCTTCTGAATTACGTGCATCTATATTTATTGCAATCCCTAAAGAATCAGGTAGCCTCGGAATGTAATCAGCATCGAACAATTAGTATAAGGGGTCATATCACGAAGATTGTAAGAATTCTCATACTAATAGAAGAAAATACAACATGAAATCGTGGAAGAATACTGTGGATTTGGAGAGTGCAAAGATACACTAAATTATGTGTATTTGCTGAGAACATTTATTGAGAGTTCTATAGAAGTGGACACATAATTACATCTTTGCTTTATTGACTACACACAGGCTTTCGATAAAGTAAAACTAGTCAACATAATGCAAATGCTTGCAGACCTACACATTTACAGGGAAGACCTTAGACTTGTTGAAGACATATATTGGAAACAACAAGCTGCCATAAAGATTGATAATGAAGTTGATCAATATCAGCCTATTAAGAGAGGCAACCATGACCGCGAGGTCATGGGCTAACGGGGCTATGGCTCGCCTTAGGGGATGGACTCCCTGTGGTCAGATTAGTGTCCTAAACCTGCGACTGGCCTAGCAAGCAGGCAGGGGATCTTCATACTGCTCGTAGAAAAACTAAGAAGTATAAACGGACTGACCCTTCACCATAAGATCTGGAGTACGACAAGGTTGTGTCCTGTCCCCTCTCTTGTTCATAACATATATAGACAACATATGTAAAGAAACCAGCCAAACAGAGACAGCAAGAATACCGCATGACGAGAACACAGAAGAAGAACCATCTGCAAATCTAACCATTAGAGAACTCCTGTTTGCGGACGACCAAGCACTAATAGCAAAATCAGAAGCTGAATTACAAGACCACATGAATAGTCTAAACGAAATGTGTAGGGAACATAACATGAAAATTAGCACAAGCAAAACAGAGATAATGACTATAACTAAAGAAGAACAAACAGCAACAATTCACCTAAACGAACATCCCTTGAAACAAGTAAAGAGCTTCAAGTACCTAGGAAGTATAATATCATCAAATGGCAGATCAGAAGACGAGATCGAAAATAGGTGCAATACGGCAAATCAACTCATTGGACAAATGGCACCAATACTAAAGAACAAACATGTATCAATAACTACTAAGAAAGCACTTTACAACACAATCTTTCTACCAACTCTGTGCTACCAATGCCAAACCTGGACAATGACAGAAAAAGAGAAAAGAAAAATCACAACAACAAAAATGAGGTTCCTGAGAAGAATACTCAACGTATCAAGAAGAGATAAGATCAGAAATGAAGAAATCAGGACTAAAGTGGGGGTTAAAGCAGCACTATATTTTATTAGAAAGCAGTAAGTCAAATGGTTTGGCCATGCAAGTAGGTTACCAGTCAACAGCATGCCACAACAAGCAATGATGTACAGACCAGATGGTAACAGAGGAAGAGGCGGACCACGTAAACGTTGGACGGAGGGAATAGCAGAATCCATGGGAATGTCGATATACGAAGCCCATAACCGGGCACTCTCACGAAGTTTATACTTCACCTCGACACCGCAAGGTACAAGAGGAACATGATGAGAGAGAGAGAGAGAGAGAGAGAGAGAGAGAGAGAGAGAGAGAGAGAGAGAGAGAGAGAGAGAGAGAGAGAGAGAGAGGTGTGCACCATGGATGTGTAATGTCTCCAGATCTTGTTTCCTTATACAGTAAAAATATGTTTAGAAATTTAAAAGATATGAGAGGAATCACCATTGGGCTAAATAACATCAATGACACTAGATATGCGGATGATACAGTAATGGTTGCAGACAATGAACATGATCTTCAAAATTTAGTAGATGCTGTTGTTGTACACAGTGAACAAATAGGGTTATAATTAAATTGTAAGAATACACAGATTATGGTCGTCACTAGGACGAAAGAAATACCACAATGTAATCTTATCTCATCTCTCAGCTCATCTTGTCCTTGTGGTGTTGGGGTGAAGTATAAACAGCGGGAGAGTGCCCGTTTATGGGCTGCATTAGTCGATATTTCCATTGACTCTTTTATTCCCTCCGTCCATCGCTTATGTGGTCGGTCTCTTCCTTTACTTCCATCTGGTATGTGCATCATTGCTTGTTGTTGTATACTATTAGGTGGTAGCCTACTTGCATGGCCAAACCATTTAACTTGCTGCCTTCTAATAAAATATAGCACTGTTATAAATTACACTTTAGTCTTGATTTTATTCTCATTTCTGATCTTCTCTCATCTTGAAATGAGAGGAGTGGAGAGGAGTGGGCCAGAGTGCCAGCGGAGCAGTCAGACTTGTGCAGAGTTATAATCACATTAAGCCGGGAGTGCAGGAAATGGCCAGCAGGGGCCACGGAAGTGGAAATCCAGCAACTAATTCAGGGCAATGCTCACTCGGGTGATGTGATTATCTACACAGATGGTTCGGTGTCAAGAGGTGAGAGAAGTGGCTGGGGTTTCATAACCAAAGCTAATGGTCGATGTTTGGGGCAGGAGAGCCTGGCATATGACACCACAACATCCAGCTTAAGAATGGAAGTGGATGCAGTCACTGCGGCTCTCCGCTGGATGGAGAATACGATACACACACATCGTGATTGTAACTGACTCAGAAAGCATGCTGACGAGTTGAGGACGGGCAGGCTTCCGGCGGAGTGGCTTGCTTCGCTTCGGAGGTCACGGGTGACAAGCATCACCTGGATCTTTTCTCCGGGGCATGCCGGTGTGCTGGGAATTGAACAGGCGGACAGATTGACTGGCTCTGCAGAACTTGGTGGAGTATTGATACATGACAAGGCAGACGTGGTTGCGGCCTTGTGGGAGCATGTGTACACCTCGGAGGAGCAAATGGATTACCATGGTCTGGCAAGAATGAGACAGCGAGGAGTGACAAGGGGATCTGGCCGACGCTCAACTTTCAGAGGAATGGCGAGACGGACTTATAATCAGAATGCTACTGGTACTATTAGTGTTGGAACTCTTCGTTGGTCCGCTGAGGATGGGGACGGAGCACTTATGGGAATGCCCCGAATGCTGTGATTTCGATTCCTAAATCAAGCAATCAATCAATCTCATCTTGAAATTTTGAGTATTTATCTGAGGAATCTCATTTCTGGTGTTGTGATTTTTCTTTTCTCTGTTTCTGTCATCGTCCAGGTGTGGCATTGGTTGCGTAAAGTTGGTAGGAAGATTGCATTGTGTAGTGCTGTATTAGTAGTTAGTGATACATGTTTGTTCTTTAGTATTTTCGCCATTTCCCAAATTATTTGGTTTGCTTTATAGCATTTGTTTTCAATCTCGTCTTCCGATTTCAAATTTGATATATTATACGTCCTAGGTACTTAAATCACTTTACTTGGTTCAGGAGGTGTTCGTTTAGGTGAACCGTTTTTTTTCTCCAGTCATTACCTCTCTTTTAATTGTCTAATATTCTTGTTGTGGTCCTTACACATTTCGTTTAGACTATTCATGTGGTCTTGTAATTCAGCTTTTGGTTTATCTATTAGTGCTTGATCGTCCGCAAATAGGAGTTCTTTAATGCTGTCATTTGCCGATGGTTCTTCTTCTGTGTTCTGTTCGCCATGCGGTGATCTTGTGGTCACTGTTTTATCGTTTTCTTTGCATATATTGTTGCATATAGTTGATATATTATGAACAAGAGAGGGGACAGGGCACAACCTTATTGTACTCCGGACGTTGTTGTGAAAGATTCTGAATGTCCTTCAGTTGTTCTCACTATGCATTCACTGTTGTTGTATAAGCTTATACAAAGGTTTGTTAGATGTGTACTCACTCCATATCGTTTAAGGTATCCCACAGCTTGTTTGTATATACTCTATCAAATGCCTTTTCTTCAGCTACAATGGCTAAGTAAAGTGTTTCATTAAATTTCATTGATTTTTCTATAAGTTGTCTAAGAGTAAAAATGGCATATGTGCATCCTTTGTTTTACCCAAATACAAGCTGCGTTTCCCTTAGCCGAGGTTCTATAATAGTTCGTAATCTTGTCACAAGAATTGTGCAATATAGTGTCCCAGTATGTGGCGTAATCTTGTCACAAGAATTGTGCAATATAGTGTCCCAGTATGTGGCGTACAAGGGAAATGTCTTTGTATTGTGTGCAGTCTCTATTACTCTATTTGTTTTTCCATATTGGAATAATTATGGGGTTTCTCCAGTCTCGTTGTATCTGTTGTTTTACCAAAACATCCTTGAATAGTCCATGTAGCCATGTTCCTATTTCTCTTGCTGCTTTAATTAGTTCATTTGGTATTTCGTCTTGTCCCGGTGATTTGTTCATTGGGGCTAATCTGACGGCTTCTCCAATTTCGTCTTTGAGAATGTCTGGTCCTGGTTCTTCCGTGGCATCTGTGTTGGTTTCCTGGATTCCTGTGGCAATTGATGGAATGTTGAGATGTTGTTCGAAGTACTGTCTCCATTTTATTGGGATTTGATTTTGTTCACTTATTGGTTCTCTTCTTTCGATGTTAATTATTTCAGTTGGGTAAAACGTTTCTCCTCTATTTCTCATTGCACTTATCAGTTTATAGAAGTTCTAGTTGCCTCCTTGCAATATTTATTTAGGGTTTCTCCAATGTCCTCCCAGTCTGTTTAGTTTTCTAACTTTATTATTCTTGTCGTACGTCTTTTCGCTATTCTATGTTCTGTGTACAGATAAAACTACTATGGAGAAAGAAGTATACATTAATGGGGGAAAATTGGAGGTGGTGGAAAATTTTGAATATCTTGGGTCATTGATTACCAATAACGGTGACACAATGAAAGAAATAAACGGCGACTATCCATTGCTCTTCAAAGACTAAAACAGATAAATAAATTATGGAGTGGGACAGACAGAACTACAAAAATTAGATTTTTAAGAGCATGCACTTTCCCATTGCGACATACACATGTGAGACCTGACACTTACTAACAAACGAAA
>JACEFZ010012823.1:0-50790 GCA_014155875.1 Cepaea nemoralis
TTATATATTATAAATTTTTTCTGGAATGCCCGGGAAATTTTTGGGGGGGGGGGTTTACCAAAATTTAAATTAACATGACCAAACTATGCATGGAAGATACTTATAATATAGTAACATATAAAGGCAGGAAATCAGACCCCTTCCAAATAACATCTGGCTTGAAACAGGGTGATGCACTATCGCCGCTACTCTTCAATCTGGCTCTAGAGAAAGTTGTAAGGAAGGTAAAGGAGGAATGTGATATTGGAGGAACATCCAAGCTGCTTGGTTATGCAGATGATATAGATATTATAGGGCAAAGTGAACAAAAGACATTAGAAATATTGACTCACTTAAAGGAAAAAGCCAACAGATGGGGCTGGTTATCAACCAAGATAAGACAGAATATATGGTAATTTCAAGAGACGGAATGGCTAAAAACTCTGGCCACATACAAATAGATAATATGACCATTAAAAGAACGGAAACATACAAATACCTGGGTACAATCTTCAACTGCTCCAACATCATAAGGGAAGAAATACAAACTAGAATCAACTCTGGAAATAAGATATACTATGCACTACAACATCTACTAAAATCAAAGGCGCTATCTCGTAACACCAAAATCACAATATACAAAACACTGATCAGACCAGTTGTGCTGTATGGCTCTGAAACCTGGAGTACAACGAAAGGAGACGAAGCCTTGTTACAAACCTTTGAGAACAAAATTTTAAGACGCATCTTTGGACCCATTAGGGATACACAAAGTGGAGAGTGGAAAAGAAGAAGTAACAAAGACATTTATGATTTGTTTAAGTCCCCGCTAATCACTGGTATCATGAAGGCTAATAGACTACAATGGCTGGGGCATATAGAAAGAATGGAAGATAATAGGGAAACAAAACTCGCTTACACTCAGGAAATAAATGACCGTAGACCCCGAGGTAGACCAAGAAGGCGGTGGAGAGATAATATACATACAGACCTACAAGCACTTGGAATCAACGACTGGCAAGAGAAGGTCCACCAGAGAGACGAATGGAGACAGATTGTATTTGCAGCAAAGAACCTCAATGGCTCGGAATGCTGAAGAAGAAGAAGAAGAACATACAAAAACAGTTAGTTGCGTCTTTACAGGACGTCGCAATCAACCTCAGCATCTGTTGGCTGTTTGTGATCTTTTGGCAAGTTTACGTTCAGTAGTTTGCCATTGCTTTCTGAACGACCGGCAACCGTGCCATATTATAAAAATAACCCACCGCAAGGCTGTCAGCTGCCAAATCATCTGCAACTGTGTTTCGAACGCGGTGTGCGGGTGTATGAATTGCGTCAGTAACCCCCTCGCCACGTAGCCGGCAATATAGAAAGGTATTGTGAACATCTTAGCAACTATGGTTATCATTCATTATGTCGCAGGTCCTTTAAAGAACATAGCTCTCACTCCGATGAAAAGTGGTTCGATCTTTTACCAGCTCTCTTGTCGTACGCTTATCCATACCCAAAGTGTGTGCAACGGCAAGTATCTATCTTCTGTCGGGAACCTAGCCTTCCATCATTATTCTTTTCAAACCACTGTTTCGTTTAATATAACCACTGTGTTTCGGTTTCTGGATGTTGTTTATGTGTCAGCTTAATGTTCAGATCTGGTAGAACGTTAGCATTCTTCTATTTCTTCTTGATCCACAATATTCTAAGAACGTATTTCCCCCATATTTAAGTTAAAACCCCAATTATTTTCCTGTTAGTGGTTGCAGAATTAACGAAGTTGATAGAGAATTGTGCTTATAATGTCCTGAGCACGTTCGGGAACGAGTTGGACGCTTGGGCTCATTGCCTGCTAAAGTGAGGGAAGGATTGGGCACCTATTCCTCCGTGCGTTCAGGTAATGTGAGGGCTGTATCATATCAGACTCTGTGGCGAAATAGTCAAGCCGTCTGACTCGGGCTCCGAAGGTTGTGGGTTCACCGAACTGCGTTCATCGGTTCACGAGTGCATTGTTTTCGGAGACTCCTGAGGTCGTCGCTGGAGCTACGGAGTTCGTGCTTTGTGCGACGCTTTCGGCAGCCCGCGCTGAGGTAAGAGACTGAGCCATATGGGATAAAACCCCGGTGCAATGAAGCCCACCCTGTCGACCTTTAATGTGATAGACCCATACAGGAAACAGATTCGAGACAAATGTTGGAAAGAAATTAAGCAAACAGGACTGCAAGAGCTGTGTGGGAAAAAGGTTGGACCAAAAAAAAAAAAAAACACTGCAGGAGATCCTCCTCTAAGATAGACCTTACCAGTATTCTCAGAACTCGCTGCTTTAAACTTCAACCCCACTAGATGAAATGAATGGTTATCATCATTCTTGATGGTGAACAATGAACAAACACCAAAAATAAGAAAGAAATTACCCCAGAATGGTCCATGACTCAAGTCCGTATGTTACCACAGTAAAAAAAAAAAAAAAACAGCTGGGCAACAATTTTATTAACATATTCAGTGGCGGAGAGGATTGGAGAGATATTCTTCTTCATCTTCTTCTTTCGTGCGCTTCAATCTGCCTTCTTATTTCTGATATAACTTCACTGTCTATTTTAGCTCGCTGAATGATCCATAGAGTTTATCCTCCAGGTTGTTTTCTAGGCCAGAAGGTTTGCCTAGATATGTCGTATCTGGGACGGTCTTGAAGTATATGATCTGGTGTCTGCGACGTCAATCCACAAGTGCGCATGACTGATTTGTCAATTTTGAATTGTAGATACACATGGTTGTGTAATTGATTACGTATTGTTCTGAGACACAGAATAATAATTGGTTCTGGTCTGTTCATAATATGGCAACCGTCTTACGCTGAAGTTAGTAGTTTTCTGATTGGTTTGATGGTTCTTTTCTTTTGGTGGCATGTGACAAGTATATCATGTTATTATTCCCTTGCTCCATTGTTAGCTAGTTGATCTGACCTCTTGCTTCCGCGCACTGCACATTAAGATGGTATAAAGACAGTAGTATCTTGAAGGATTCGTGATCACCGGTGCCTTGCCCAAACCACGCACTTGTTAGCTTGGTCTACGCAGGATCTAAACCCACTCTACGTGTTACGTTTGAAATAAAAATGAAAAATTTAATTAGATTTGCTCTATCGCTAATACTTTCTAGTTATTTATTTTTATTTTTTAGCATATCCTTTATAGGACTTAGCTGTCAACATCAGCATCTTTCAGCTGTATGTTGATCTCTTGGCAAGATTACGCTCAGTAGTTTGCCATTGCTTTCTGAGCGGCCGGCTCACATACCTCGTAAGATACCGATGCGATTCGAACCACTGCTGATTTGAACCGTCATCACGTTTACCGACGAGAGTATACGAGATTACGGAGAAAAGTCATAACCTCTAAGCCACGAAGCCGGCTACTTTCTAGTTATGCAACGTATTATATGTTTGTGTAAAATTTTCAAGTTACCAACAACAAGACACCTGTACACATGATACTTAGCAAATAAGTTGAGACCAATTTCAGCAAATGTTGCTAACCAACCTTCTGTGCCTTTGACAACATCTGGTCGTTGCATTCGTATGGGTTTTAGTTATACGGGATTGTATTGAAAACATTCTCCCAAACACCCTCCCCCCCCCCCCTCTCTCTCTCTCGCTCTCTCTCTCCCACCCCCATATCTCACTATCTCTATCTATCTCATTGACATATGCCTGGGTCATTGACATTGAGGTGAGTGACCTTTGTAGCTGGACTACGAGAAAAACAACCAGCCATGAGAAAGAATAGACGAAATTTGGAGACAGTGAGGTGAGTGACTGGGCTACGAGAAAAACAACCAACCCTGAGAAATAATGGTGAGGGTGAGTGGAGACCCCCAGGGTGGATGGGGAGAGAGACAGTTTTAGGCTGGGGTGCAATGTTGTGGGGAGCCCAGGGAGGGGCTAGACAGTAGGGTTAAAAGACAGTGGAAAACATTGACTGGGGAGTTGCGGCTGAGACCGACTGAGGGTCGGTTCGTGTGTTTTGGACAGTTGATGTTTAGATACCGAGCGGGTCGGTAGTCTAAGGAGAGGAGCGGAGTTAGAGATCTCCGTCTTGTGTTGTTCTCCGAGTTTTTGAATGGAGGCCTAAACCCAGAGTGGGTTGAAGAGTTAGTGTAGGCCTAGACCCAGTGTGTGGGTTGTATTGTGTGAGGTCCAGCCGTGGATCGTAGCTGGATAACTGTAGGCCGAGACCCAGTGTGTGGGTTGTATTGTGTGAGGTCCAGCAGTGGATAGGAGCTGGATAACTGTCCTGTGAATTTGAGATTAAGCAGGCCGTGAGAAGGCAGTGATGTGTGCGTGTTAAGTTGTGAGGAGGATAGATATATTCTATGGATAATATGGTTTCTGGATATAGAGTTATGTTCCGTTTGTCCGTGTTCTTTCCGTATTAAAGGATTATGTGCGCCAAATCAATCTTGTTCACTGACTGATGGATGTGTACTACTGGGGTGAGTTGCATTGTGAGACAGGTGGCTAGCTCTACTTACACTCCATAGTGACATACAAGGAACATTGAAACCTAGACAACGACCATGTCACTCAGTTTATATAAAGAACAATGTGACACTCATGTCTATTTTCTTTTGTGACCGCAGAAGTATCTAATTGACACTATTATGACGATAATCGCTATGTCTCGAATAATGAAACTGCTTCCTCAAAGATAGACTATTGGCCACGAAAGTCATGTGGCTTTATCAATATTCAAGAGATATGTTTAGTTTAGTTTAGTTTAGTCGATGGATCAACATCACGGCACACGGGTGCAACCCATAAGTGCTCCGTTCTCCTCCTAACTCAAACCTGAGTCTTGAGAAACTCAGCTCAGTGCACGAACTCCGTAGCACCAGCGATGATCCTGAAATACTCTGGGTAGATTTTTTAACTCGAAATTTTGCCCTGGCAGCGCCGTTAGGCTACTCTTTTATGATTTCCAACTGCCAAAGGATTGTTTACGTGCGCAACAATACACACGGGAGTCCGATCTCACTACCCAGAGACCAGGGGAAATTTTATTACTAGAAGTCCACGAGAAAAAAAATCTCGGTCATCACCGGGGCTTGAACCCGGAACCTTCAGCACTCGAGGCGGACACCATACCTCGAGACCACGCAGCTCCCTGGGAAGAGAGAGACCTGGAGAGAGAGAGAGAGAGAGAGAGAGAGAGAGAGAGAGAGAGAGAGAGACCAAGAGATATATTCAAACCTTATAGGGTCTTTTGCAAAGCAAAATACAGATTCTCACCTGGAGGCCTGACGCCCTAATTCCCTTTACAGTATTCTCCGTGGAGAAGAGTGAAGTTATTCCCTCTTTGGAATATACTTTTCACTTCTGCTGAAACATGCCTTTCGTGATCAGGTTGCCGGTATATACATTCACTCACGCTCAGATGGCGGCCTCTATAATGCTCAGAGATGCTGCAATTACGACCCACTCTGAGGAAGATTTACAACATCTACTATCTGCATTCTCTAATGCTTGTTCTGAATTTGGTTTAGCAATTAACAGAAAGAAGACACAGATTATGTCACAAAGTGCACATGGGGTACCATCAATCCTTATTGACGATGCCGAATTGGAGATAGTAGACCATTGTACATATCTAGGATCAGAGGCAAATAGCAAATTATCCCTGGATCAGGAAATCAACATCAGGATTGGTAAGGCAGCACAAACAATGAACATGTTAGCAAAAAGAGTGGAAGAACAGGAAGCTTACTGCCAAAACAAAAGTCCTTGTCTATCAAGCCTGTGTCCTTAGTACTCTTCTTTATGGCAGTGAAACCTGGTCAACTTACTCACACCAAGAGAAACGTTTAAACAGCTTTCATATGCGGTGTCTAGGAAGAATACTTGGTTAGTTAGTTAGTTAGTCGACAGATCATCCTCGTTGCACATCGGACCATTCAGTCCATAAGTGCTCGGATCCCCTCCTCAGCAAATCCCGCAGCGTGTAGCGGCTAACGACGCCAGTTCTGTGTTGGTTTATCAATCTTCTTTGGCTTCCTGCGTAGTGTTCTTGTTTGGCCACCCCTCTTTTAATTTGCTGCTCTCGCAGTCTGGCCATTGTTGTAGATTCACAGTCATCACTTGGTTCTTGCAAAAGTCTCACTTCTCGTAGAGCATTCAGAATGTCAGCCTGGTCCATGGCGCGTCCGCCCTCAACAGTAGCCTCACCTGCGAGCTTGTCAGCCCGCTCATTTCCTTGTACTCCTGCATGCCCTGGCACGAAGATGAAACTAATCTTTGCCAGCCGAGACCGCTTCAGAGGCAGCAACCATTCTCTTCGAATCGACCCCTCCTCTATCCTCTTGATCATGTTCATTGAGTCGCTAAGGAAACAAGCCCTAGTGAATGTCTGTGTCTCGAGCCATGTTATTGCTTTACTTACTGCCATGACTTCCATGGTCAGGCTACTTGTGGTTTCAGTGAAAGCACCAGAGTCCTCCTTCACAATTCTCCCTCCGGCCCGAGCTGTAAAGGCCCATGAGCTTCTCACATGTCGGACGACCGACCCATCTGTGTAGATGACCGCGTCACTGTCTAGCGAATTCTCGAAAATCAACGCTTGTACTTCAGCCTCAACAGCAGCCGGATTTTCTTGTCTGCATTTTCTATCTAGTTGGATGCAAACTGAAAAGGATGTGCAGAAGTCTGTTGGCACTTGCACCCACTCCTCGCCAGGTTCTAAGTCCTCAAGTGAACACACCTGTTGAAGAATGTCCTCGGCTTGACCCATCCACGACCGTCCTCTTTTTAACCTGCTGCCCTTCACCTTCCTAATTTCACTATGCAGTGGATGCTGTGTGTTTGCGTTAATTCTGAGGTAGGCACGTGCCCTGCAAACTTGCATTCTCTCTTCAATGGTTGGAAAATCAAGAAGGTAGCGCATCGCCCCTGCATGCTGTATCTCTTGTACATCCAAGAATAATGCGCATAGCTTCATTCTGTATCCTTTCCATCCTTTCTATCTGCTTATGGCTGACAGTCAGGATTGCCATTGCATACTCCAAAACAGACATGACCAGCCCCTCGTACAGAAGACATAGATGGCGCTGCTCACAGTTTACTGCCGCCATCACCCGCATCGCTGCCAAACCCCGCTTGGCCTTTGTTATCACCTGGTCTATGTGCACATTATAAGCAAGGCTTCGATCAAACCGTATCCCCAGGTAATTCATTGCCTGCGTTCTTTCCACCGTCTCTGAACACAGCATTACAGTTGGTGTTGGATTGTTGACAATATGATTATTCAACGAGAACCAAGTCACTGTTGCCTTAGTTGGGTTGACCATTGCCCCAGCTTCATCACACCAAGTACTTATGCGATTGAGTTCGGTTTGTAGTTCCACAGCAACCTCCTCTCTATCCTTACCCTGACGATACACTAAAACATCATCGGCATATGACAATGTCCTGCCAGGTCCAGTGATCTGCTCACTGGTGATTCTCACTGTGTAGGCGTTGAACAGTACCGGAGATAATGGTGATCCCTGTGGTAGGCCAGGATATATTGTTGTTGGTTCCGAAGTCCAACTGCCACATCTAAAAACTACTTTCCGTTGGAAGAGAGCTGCAGCGATCCAACTAAGGAGGAATGGACTTACGTTTAGTTCAAGAAGCTGAAACATTAAAAAATCCAGTGGTACTCTGTTGTATGCGTCCTCAAGATCAATCGCTGCAGCAACGGTTTCAGTGCCTGAGTGGAAACCTTCTTGGTAGAATACTTGGTATTAAGTGGCAAGACAAAATCACAAATACTGAAGTATTGGAAATATCAGGTTGTGTGACGGTTTGTTCCATGCTCAGTCTTCGTAGACTTATATGGATAGGACATCTTAGGAGGATGGATGACGGTAGAATACCAAAGGAAATCTTTTTTGGTGAATTACAGATGGGTAGGAGATCTCAGGGTCAGCCTCTACTACGATACAAAGATGTGTGTAAGCGGGACATGATTGATACATGTATTGATAATGCACATTGGGAGCAAGTCGCCGCTGAACGTGTTGCATGGAGGGCAACTATAAGAAATGGAATAAAGGACAAAGGAGAAAATGATTGCAGATAAAGCACACACAGATTATGTCCAGTGAGAGACGTAAGATGGTGCATGATGGTGGAAATGACCATGTTTTCACATGCATCCACTGTGGACGAACATTTACAGCGCGAATTGGCCTTATCAGCCACATTCGCCACCGCCAAGGGTTGTAGTTATTATACCTTTTTGAAGCACAATGTACCAAACTATCGTCTGTCAAGACGGCAAGCTGGCAATAATTCTCCGTGTGACTATACATTTATCCCAGCCGCCCCGCCATTGCTGGAAACATTCCAGTCTCTTTGGGAATGGAGTACAACCTGGCCTCAGCGTTCAGTATATCTCCTTATGACCCAAAGCAGGTCCCTTTCAGCCACATTTTCAGCTTGCCGAACAGCTAGAATCCCAAGGAGCATGTCGGGAGAACAAGGAGGCTGACAAATCAGAGGATTCTTGTGTTTAACCACGGAAGTCTGAGTTACGAGGGGGCTTTAAATTAAAACATTAAAAGTGTGACAGAAATGATAGTAACCATGCCGTTGTCTTGTAACCTGTCAATATTGTTGTTAAGGATGTCAAGAGTGTCAAGCACGTGATATCACGGTGTAGACGAAAATTGTGACGTAATAAGGACAGTTTAAAGATGACCGCCCCACTTTTGGCATGCACCAAAGATGAGCAGCGTTCTGCTGTCCTTTTTTTTTTTTCTCCAATCAGTGAATTGTTGAAACCTATAGAAAGTCAACGGCGAATGAAGGTCCAGTATGGTGATGCACGCCTGTCAGTCCAGCAAGTGTATGAGTGGAGGAGGAAGTTTCAAAATTTTTCGGTCCGTTGAAGTGTACAGCAGGTGGTGCATTAATGGTTACACACACGACCAAGTGAATGTTTTAATCTACAGGAATCCTAGCACTTTATCGGAGCTGGAGGAATTGCATTGAACGCAATGGTGACTACATCGAGAAATGATATATTTGTTCTTTACTGTTTCAGAATATATTCACACCAAAGCCAAAACCAAAACATTTAAGGTTTTCAGTTGAAGCTACTCGGAGATGCGAAGAATAGACGGGCGCATTGTTGTAATGAAGCTGACAACTTTACGATACACACACACACGCACGCACGCACGCACGCACACACACACGCGCGCGCGCGCGCAAGCACGCACTCGCACGCATGCACACAAAACACACACAACGGCACACCCATCATTATGAAAGAAAATATTTATTTTCTCTAATAATTAAATAGAACTCCAGGGAGACCATAAACACTAGGTACAGACAGTGGCAGTGCATTACAAGTTCACAGTAAGTTATGTTTTTATAAAATTACTATAAGAATAATTCCTATTGAAATATGATATACATTTTGTTATTACATTGTTAAACAAGCGAATTGTTAAAAAAATAATTATGATCTAGAGTACATCAGATACACCTTTCATTTATAAACAAAGAAGAAACCAGTTAACACCATCATAATCTAGAGATACAATATTCATTTATACACAAATATCAAACCATTCATCATCATCATCATCATCATCATCATCATCATCATCATCATCATCATCATCATCATCATCATCATCATCATCATCGTCATCGTCATCATCATCATCATCATCATCATCGTCATCAAGTGATACAACATTAATTTATGCACACAGATGAAACTAGTCATGATAATAATCATAATGTACGAGTAGATATATACCATTTTCATTTATACACAAACTTGTCATCATCATCACCACCACCACCATCATCATCATAATCTAGTGATACAACATTAATTTATTCACACATATGAAACCAGTCATCATAATAATCATAGTGTACGAGTAGATAAACACCACTTTCATTTATACACAAAGTTGAAACTGGTCATCATCATCATCATCATCATCATCATCATCATCATCATCATCATCATCATCATGCAGAGATACAACATTAATTTATACACAAATGTTAAACCAGTTATCATCGTCATCATTACAATCAAGTGCACTGCCAAACGGAGCAGACACATACGCATTTTCACAGATGTTTGGGATCAATTACATTGATGTGATACTCAAATTCATCCACCGCTAATCTTTCTAATCGTTACAATGTTTTCCAAAGCCCATCTTCTCATTACATGTCCTAAGAACAGAGTTTGTTGCATTCTTTTAAACATTAGGACATTTGTAAAAGAGATAAAATATTGTAAGTCACACAACATCAGGCGACACTATCAGATTACACAGTTCCGTGAAGAATCAAACAACTTTCTACATTCTGTCTGTCTGTCTGTCTGTCTGTCTGCCTGCCTGCCTGCCTGCCTGCCTGTCTGTCTGTCTGTCTTACATACACATGCGCGCGCGCACACACACACACAGATACACACACATTTGTATATTTATATATTAACTGTATACACACATGAAAAATACAATTGCAAGTAACATAAACACTTTATCCTAAACAGAGTCAATTAAAATATTCGTTACAAGAGAATAACTATGTATAATTTTTGAATGGAGAGAGAAAGGTCGGAGTAACTTTAAGACATCAAAATGGAATACCCCGGGAAGGTTAACCCAGTCAAGAATATGAGCTGGCACCATAAATCTAATGCGCTGCGACGCATGTTAAAGGGGTTCTACTTGCTGTATACGTGGTCTGTAGCACTATTCGAAATTAAACATTAAAAGATCTTGGAAGCTACTGAGTTGTGATATTATTATAGAATGGATATATAAGAATATTCGACAATGTATACTTCTAATTTTTGTTAAATTTACTGTAGAATGCAAAGAATGAGGAGGTGGGTAGAAAATAGATAAAATAAATAAAGTATTAAAGGGGAAACGTAGACAGTTAGTAGAAAATACACCAAAATAAAGCAGGTGGTCTGTAATGGTTACAATATGAGGACAAGGAGGTCTTCCATTGAAAATATATGAGGAAAAAAATCTAAGGACATGGAAAGCGAATTCTCAAAGAACAGTTATATAACACAGACACATTCATACAAGGACACCAGGGTTTAAACTTACGATTGGGTGAAGAAAACTGCTCAGGACAATTGAGTAACACGATTCAGTCGACTAAATTACCAACCTTGTGATTGAGTAACACAATCAGAGAATTCATGTATCAATTTTCTGATTGAGTAACACGATCAGATAACTACATTATCAATCTTCTGATTAAGTAACACGATTAGACGACTAACTACCAAAATTATGATTGAGTAACATGATCATAATGCTAAAGAGAGACTAGTTTTAAAGTTACGCTAAATGCATAATAACATATATAGATAATGTATTTTTATTGGAGGTAGAGTTGTACAGTAGTAGTATGAACTCTTCCGAGAAACAAGCAACACATGACATTTCCGATCGTCAGAACCCGTTGCTCCTAGCCGAATGTTTCGGCTTCTTTACCTCCTTGACACTCTCAGAGGACGGGCTTTCCGGGGCCATAACTCCCTAAAGTTTTGCTCCTGCATTGAGTTCGCACTTCCAGCTTTGACATGTTTTAATCGCTTGTCGCATTTATCCCATAGATACCGCTAGGTGTGCCTTCCCACAAGCCATCCCATCCTCACTATACAACTGGTGAGTCGTGACCTAATTTAATTATCACCGTACCTTTCCTTCGACCGTGGGAAAAACATCAACTTTCCCCTGTCTGTTCGCATTTGTCGCAATCTACACTACGGCGGCTTACTATAACCCAGAAGGCGTCGCTGCCGCCAAATTGCCTTCTTCGTACCCCGTCAACAGGTAAAGAATTTGACTGAACGCGCCAAACTTCTGAGAACTGAAAACAAAGTGGTCAACGAAGCTGGTTGTATCAGATGTGGTCTGGAACGACAAAGAAGTCTCTCATAACACTCTTGTAGCGCGTGCAGTCTCTCATTATACACCACAAACATGTGAATGTATCTTTGACATGGTACTGGTACTAACAATAAGCACTTTCCATGATGTAATTCAATGTTGTTACGTTATACAAGCCTGTCTGCCGGCTCGGTGGTCATACGAGGGTAAGTTAATAAGTAAGTCACAAATGGCTGTGGCCTCAAGGTATGGTGTCCGCTGCATAAGGACTGATAAAACGATGGGATAAGTGCATCGATGTTGGTGGAAATTATGTTGAGAAATAAAGGGATAATGTATATATAAAAACAAACTGGTGAGTGATGTGATCGTTAAGTGCCGATTGATTTAACAATATAGCACTAGCACCATATATGGACAAGACAAGTCTCCCCAATCAAGCCCGCTTATGGTCACCAGTAGGGAAAAGAAAACGGGGAAGACCAAGAGAGACCCTGCGTAGAACCATCATCAGAGAAGGCTCATTCAATGGCCAAGTGAACATCCAGGATCTACAACAGGTAGCAGCGAACCGCCAGACATGGAGAGCCATGACTTCTACCCTATGCGCCGCCTTAGGCTCAAGAGGAAAGACTAACTAACTAACTAACTATACAAAAAAAATACATTCCATGAAGTAAAAATGGGCCCTTTAGTTTGCTTTCTTACTGTATCCAATCATGATTGTATTTTGTTAACAATCACGAATTAGTTCTTTCTGTTATAGATTGCGTGCTTGACCTGCTGACAAATTCCAATTCTTGTGTTCGTTGATTTCTTCTACTTCTTCTTTCATCCTTAATCAGCCATTCATTGATATACTCAGTGGTTTGTTTTACACTGTAATGCAAGAATGTGAGGCAACATTGACACAACCCGATCATACAAGGCATGTGCAATTTCAAAATAATAGCATAATGTTCGAAAGTTATGTTTAAAAGAGCAACATAGAACATCTGAGTATTAGAATAATTTGAACAATACTTTTTAAAAATACAGATATACGACTAAGAACAGCCTTTTAAAGTACAGATAGAATATATATAGATATATATGCACACCCAATCTGGTTGTGAGGTATTCAGTGCATGAAGACAATAGGATAATGCCCATTGGCTGAGTTGGATTATCACCATGTAACAATGTCATCAAGCGAGCGCGCTAGCGTAGTTGATTGGAGGCTACGATGATAATTTCATGAGCACGGTTAGATGCTGGTTCAACGCCTACGCTTGTCGTCCGCCAACAGAGAAAGAGACTGACCACCTATTCCTCATAGCTCTCAGGCCTACAAAATGAGGCGCTATGACATCACAGACCCATAACAGGAAATTGCATTTGGATAAGAAAGCTCACTCATCATGTTCAAGTCACAGTTCTGGTTGACTTGGCGCTGATTCAATCCATATTTTAACACTATCTCCTGTCACCACGAATGCCGTACAAATTATATTGTACGAATGCCGTACAAATTATATTGCACATTACATTGTGTTTCTCGTTTAATGCCGAAAGGGATTTAAATGTATGTCATTGGTGGATTAGCTTTATATCAGATGACAGATGACAACTGAAGAATGTAACGATTTCATATATACATGAACTTTGAGTGGACGTATCATATTCTGATGTTGTTGTTTACATACTGGAGGTAGCACGGGAGAACTGTCGCCAGAATACGTTACCAATGTGAGTAGGTAATCCAAGGAGCTATTTGCACGATTCATCACATAATTCTGTTTCATTTACAGGCGGTACTTCATTGATATTCAGCTGACGCTTATAGTCGGCTCCACACTTGTCTATGTCTTTCAAATGCGGTATGTCGCTAATGTTGATATAATTACTATGAGTCTCCTTTTTATTACAGTTGTTGAAAGCTGTCTCGTACGTCTCTCCTTTACGTAGATACTGAACTTCGTGATAAACTGTAAATAAAAGAATATGTAAGACGTCATAAAGGGCATACACTAAAATATTTCTCAATGATTTTTGGTTATCTGTATGTCTTTCTTCTCCTCTTTATGTCTACTTCGTTTTGATCTTTCTCCTCACCTTTTCCTTTCCCTCTTCTTGTTCTACATCACCATCCTAATCCTCCCCCTTCTCCTCCCACTCCTCATGCTTCGCCTTTTCCCCATCCTCTCCTCCATCTACTTCTTCTATATCACTATCTTCCTCCTCCCCTTCCTCTAGTTCTTCTTCTACATCACCACACATCCTCCCCCTTCTCTTCCCACTCCTCATTCTTCGACTTCTCCCCCTCCTCCCCTTCGTCTACTTCTTTAACATCACTATCTTCCTCCACCCCTCCATCTAATTCTTATTCTACATCACTCTCCCCCTCCCCTTCCTCTTTTTCTACACCACCATCCTACTCCTCCCCGTTCTCCTCTTTTCTTTCTTGTGCATGTTAACCCCCCCCCCCCTCCTAATGGAGCATAAACACAGAGCCATCTCACGCCAAGCCGCTGCACCATTCTCTCTCTGCGCAGCTCTCTTCACGTCCTCCCCATGTTATGTATCTGTCTCTAATTCTCGTCTCTGGGTGTCTTTAATCGTTTCTCTATTTCAGTTACGTTGTTGACACTAGGGGATGCAGTTTCTAACTATACCATCGACCAGTGTCTTAAATATGTGTTTTAAATAGCGACAGGTTTTCCCCTGCGCCTCTTGATTATCTGCTGTTTGTTGAGTTGTCGCCATGAGTGCCAATTGCTGATTCTATTATTACATGCTAGTCCATCTATTCTGTGAAGGAGAGGCACGGGAGACCAGTGGTCACGTGTTAGAATCTCCTCGGAGGTGTAGATTGTTTTCACTAACCAGGTCTCTTAGATCCACAAAACGTAAAATGGATACCAGGAAATGATGTAGGAAGCATGATATTCATCATATCACCCAGAGAGTACCGATTGTTATAAACAAATGGGACAAGCATAATATATCACATATGCATAATGGAGTGAAAAGATATCTTCACTTTATCTTTAATTAATCTGCACAGACATTAATTAAGGAACCTTTGCAGTTCATTATTAATTGTTTTAGTGCTTCACCGTTTCTGATCCATACAACAGTACTGATTTGATGTTAGAGTTGAATATCAAGATGGCCCTCCCATGGACAGTGCCGATGTTATTAACGCCCTCAGAGAGATGTCGAGAGCGGATAACTTTATAAAGGTTACTTATTTTTTCCCCTCCATGTTATAGATTTGACATGTGGATAGCTCAAGGCCTGGTGTCTCGGTGGCACGCCTGTCCAATAGGTATCACTCATTGTGTGGTTGAACAGGTGATTTTATATATTGGGTATATGGTGTAGAACCTATAGTTTTATAGACCAACCCACACTCGGTAAGTAATGTCGGTATACATATGTTGAGTTTTCCATGGACATCATGTTTATCTAACTACACTTTGTATGTTAAACAAATTTGACGATGTCATTAAAAATGTCCTAAAAAATTAATTAAATTAGTTGCTGTGGTCTAACGCTGTTTTTTGGGAAGCTGGAAAGTACTAACGAAGTATTATTTAATATTTATAACAGGTGTTTGGAAATGTACACCACGGGCTTCAAGACATGACTGTACACGTCTCTTCATATTGTCAAATACCTTCTGCAACGTGTCCGGTGTTATTTCTTGAATGGTAATTCTGATTGCTTCTGCCAGGTCCTCAATTATGTGTATATTATTTTTGTAAACATTGTCTTTCAAGAAACCCCAAAGAATTACTCCAGCAGACGACAGCCATTCGCTGCATATTGCTTCACTATGAACCATGGAGCTCATTTTTTGATGACATCATCAAACCTGTTCTACATACAAAGTGTAGTGAGACTTTACAAACACCCTGTAGTTGTATCAGTGTATGGTTGTTGTTTGTGTGCTGACTAAAGTTTTAGTCACAACGTTCAGTTTGTACCTCGTGATCTTGTTCTATTGCTTGCTTGCTTGCTTGTGTTCGTTGGCTTAAGCTCCAACGCAAAGTCATGTATGTCGGATGAAGGCATCCTGTTGTCCAACATCAGTGTGATGTCATACAGGACCTGAGGTTTGCGTGAGTATCCGTTGTCCCATGTCTGACTTATTGGTGTACAGACTGGCGGTTCCTCGCCGTACAGGCATACACTCTCCGACTTCGGAGGAATCGGCGATCCTACTGAATTTAGCCAGGACCCCGAAGGGACCTGTTGCCCATAACGCTCGTCGAGGCGGCATCAATAGGTCTTGGTCAGTATATAACCCGGCCCTGGTGCCTTGGAAATACCTCTGCGTCCCTTCGTGTTCTAGTGAAGCTCACGGATTCTACTAGCGTCATTAACCTTAAACTCAGAATGGGACAGAGCAAACACAAAAGCCAGTGTACACAAAGCTAACGATACGTTCTGTGACAATGTCTACCTGTGGACAAGCACACCAAACAGTGCAACAAATAGTGAGCAGAAAGAAGTATTCCATGACTGGTTGAAACATCCTATGATGACCAACTCTACAGAAGCCTGCAAGAATTGCAGAAGACAATTCAGTTCATGCAGGAAACACAGTTGCAGATGCATGCCAATTTGGAGCGAACGAAAATAAGACTAAGAGATTAGTTTCCAGTCTGTATGCAGTTTATATCACGGTCCACTTGTCTGTGTTATTGTTTGCTAATGAAGGCTTCTATAGCAGCTAAATTCAGTCTGTCGTTAGTGATCGTGTCCGTGTAAATTCAGCCATTTCCGTTGCAATTTTCCTTATCCACGTTGTCTTATCATAGACTAGCCGTGGCCAAGTGGCTAGGTCCCCAGCCCAGCGCATCGAATGGGGAGCTGCGATAGCCTAATAGCTAAACGCTCGCCTGACGTACCGACAGTCTTAGATTCCACCTTGTTGCGAATTTTAAAAATATACCTGGGCTCCCAGCCTAGCATGGATACCAGGAACTGTTTTGGGGAGTAAAGGCGACCGGTGAAATACCGACAACATTACCCGCTGAGTGAAGTGTGGTCTATACAATTATAGGTATAGCACCGTGTGCCCAAGCACGTTAGGCATGTAGAAGAGACCACTACATTACTTGTAATAGCTCTTCGAAGGTCTTGTGTTCGTTACCGGACACCATCATTCCCGTTCACGAGTGCAGTTTCCTCGCGGACTCCTTTAGATCGCCACAGGATCTACGGAATTCGTGCTCCGTGTGACACTTTCGGCATCCCGCTTTGCTGACAGAGACTGAGACATATGGGGTAACACCCATTGCAACGAAACCCTCTTGTCTTTAAACCCCTTATGTTTTTCTCAAGACTTGATCTACGGTCATATGACACGTTGAGCTTATTCTAAAATATGTAATCACACGTTTCGCGGATACTTACTGATCTTTCTGTTTAGTCTGCCCATGATGTCTGCCGTTTTATATATATTCTGTGAAGAAAACAAACGATTCGATTATAAACAGGAATTACCGTGAAATAATGTTACATGTTAGATCACAAGTCGAGAGTTAATAATAATAATAATAATAATAATAATAATAATAATAATAATAATAAATTGTCCCAAAGCAATCTCCTGGGGGTCAGTAATGTGCCAGGGCCGTCACATTTTGTAGGCCGAGAGCAAGGGTGTCTAGGCGTCCAATCTTTCCCTTGCTGCATATCCTTTACAGGACATCGCTGTCAACACCAGCATTTTACCGCTGTCGTTGATTTCTTGGCAAGATTACGCTCAGTAGTTCGGCATTGCTTTCTGAGCGGCCGGCTCACTTATCCCGTAAGATACCAACGCGGCGAAAACCGCTTCCAATTCTTGCGCGCTGCGTTGATAAACGGGATTACGGAGAAAGTCGTTTAACCTCCAGGCCAGGGAGCCGACCATTAAGGAGTAACAATTGCATAATAAGAAAGTCGTGGTAGTACAGTGGTTAACACACTTTGTTGCCGGCCATGGGTGTGGATATTCATCAAGGCGAGTTTAACCCCCCCCCCCCCCCCCCCCCCCCAAAAAAAAAAAATCTCCAGGTCGACCACATCTAAAATAAAATTTAAAAAAATATCTTTTTATATGCGTGTAGGCTCATTGGATATGTGTAACTAGGCACATATTTGTATGGACCAGTGGGCACTTGTGGACTATGTAGTTAGTCTCACTCTGGCCCTCTCTATTCCCCACGACATTTCCTGATGCCCAGTTTAGGCTGGCTGGAGCTGAAAGACAAGGTCAATAAAAAAAAAAAAGTTCGAATCCACCTCGGTGTGGATGGAACCAATGACGACCTGGACCACAGGCGAGTGTCTAGGCACCAGGCCACCGCGGCTACCCAGCATAACATGTTCTAGAATGTAGATGGCAGGGAAATGTTCTAGAATGTAGATGGACAGGGAAATGTTCTAGAATGTAGATGGCAGGGAAATGTTCTAGAATGTAGATGGCAGGGAAATGTTCTAGAATGTAGATGGCAGGGAAATGTTCTAGAATGTAGATGGCAGGGAAATGTTCTAGAATGTAGATGGCAGGGAAATGTTCTAGAATGTAGATGCAGGGAAATGTTCTAGAATGTAGATGGCAGGGAAATGTTCTAGAATGTAGATGGCAGGGAATTGTTCTAGAATGTAGATGGCAGGGAAATGTTCTAGAATGTAGATGGCAGGGAAATGTTCTAGAATGTAGATGGCAGGGAATTGTTCTAGAATGTAGATGGCAGGGAAATGTTCTACAATGTAGATGGCAGGGAAATGTTCTAGAATGTAGATGGCAGGGAATTGTTCTAGAATGTAGATGACAGGGAAACGTTCTAGAATGTAGATGGCAGGGAAATGTTCTAGAATGTAGATGGCAGGGAAATGTTCTAGAATGTAGATGGCAGGGAATTGTTCTAGAATGTAGATGGCAGGGAAATGTTCTAGAATGTAGATGGCAGGGAAATGTTCTAGAATGTAGATGGCAGGGAAATGTTCTAGAATGTATATGGCTAGGGAAATGTTCTAGAATGTAGATGGCAGGGAAATGTTCTAGAATGTAGATGGCAGGGAAATGTTCTAGAATGTAGATGGCAGGGAATTGTTCTGGAATGTAGATGGCAGGGAAATGTTCTAGAATGTAGATGGCAGGGAATTGTTCTAGAATGTAGATGGCAGGGAAATGTTCTAGAATGTAGATGGCAGGGAAATGTTCTAGAATGTAGATGGCAGGGAAATGTTCTAGAATGTAGATGGCAGGGAAATGTTCTAGAATGTAGATGGCAGGGAAATGTTCTAGAATGTAGATGGCAGGGAAATGTTCTAGAATGTAGATGGCAGGGAATTGTTCTAGAATGTAGATGGCAGGGAAATGTTCTAGAATGTAGATGGCAGGGAATTGTTCTAGAATGTAGATGGCAGGGAATTGTTCTAGAATGTAGATGTCAGGGAAATGTTCTAGAATGTAGATGGCAGGGAAATGCTCTAGAGTGTACATGGCAGGGAAATGTTCTAGAATGTAGATGGCAGGGAAATGTTCTAGAATGTAGATGGCAGCCGGCGTGGCATTGACCACATGACTGATAGAGTGCTGAGAGGTCTATACAAGAATGGGGCTACCACCATTTATACCCAACACGCCTCACTGCGGGGAAGAGGGTACTTGCTAATACATATATTGACAATGATTTGATATTCATTACAACCTTGATAAATATTTCTAGGAAAGAATAGCCCCGAGGAAAGGAGCTAGCCGCTACACATCATTATATTATACCACGGTCAAGAATATCTGAAGTTGTAATGCTTTACTGCCCAACTACAGTGCCTTCTTCTTCGACTGCTGCTGCTGTTGATGCTGCTGCTGCTCTTCTTCTTCCTCCTCCTCCTTCTTCTCCTCCTCCTTCTCCTCCTCCTCCTCCTCTTCTTCTTCTTCTTCTTCTTCTTCTTCTTCTTCTTCTTCTTCTTCTTCTTCTTCTTCTTCTTCTATTTTAACTGTGTATTTTATTTCATCCTTGTTTTTACATTGTAATACTTTTGTCCTTATAATGCATATTTGAAATAATGTCGATGTAGACACACAAAATAAAATAAGGGGGGGGGGGGGATGTTTGATAATGCCTCTCAAGTAAAAACGTGTAATAAAAGTACTAGCAAAAGTTAAGTAATAAGTTAGAAACACCGAGTTCGTAAGAAAAAAGCTTGATATAACGCTTTACAAGCAACGTTGTCTTGAACAATTTAAAACAACAACTGTAATACTTACGCAAACGAGACAATGCTATAATGTATAATAATCGCCAACGATTTGATATAAACGTAACTTCTGCTGTTATCTCGCTGTGTAACCGGCCAGTGAGACGAGAGCCGAGTTAGCAGGACTTCATATACTCGGTTCAACGGCGGCCCGGCTGTACGCTGTCACATGACGTTTCCCCACAACGAAATGCATTCTGCGCAGATTACTCGAGAAGCGCAAGGATTCCCAACATTCGCAGTAGCGGGTATACACAGATTATCATGTTTCTTCGCCCACACTAGACATAGTTTTGTGTGGTTTGTTTCGGTATCTTCTTAAGTGTTTTGTATTATGTTTGTTATGAGAAAAGGAAAATAATTTCTGCTGGCGTGCTATAGGAATACGGGAATTTTGATATTTCAAAACATCCAAACAAGTGCAATATATTTCTAGAAAGTTCGTAGCACTGGTATTTGCCAAGGGAATAGAAGTTGGCATCTGAGGGAACGCCATAAGTTGCATGTCCTTCGTAGGACTTTGCAATCAACCTCAGGTTATTTTAGCAGGCAATTTTATGTCCAGTAGTTTACCATTGCTTTCTGAGTCAAACAGTCAACAATTATTAGCATCTACTTATGGGATTCAATCCTGCAAATAACAATAATTGCTTCGTTAATCATCATCATCTTCCACTTTACCGTCAAGCGTCATGCGGAGGAATAGTTGACGTTCCAGCGCCCGAAGGGTGGCACCGGATAGTGGCATTTTGTACGATTGTACACTGTCATTAATGTCGCCAATCCATATTCTTCTCGGGTGTCCTCATATTTTCATATGAGCTATTCTTTGTTAAGTGCCAGTGATTTTTACTGATGTTGCTGCATTCTAATAAGATGGTCGAACCATTTGATCTTCTGCCTTTGCTTCGTTGAAGAAGCAAATGTAGTTCGAAGTTCAATCTGTCAATGCGTGTACTTTGTGTTCAAAGATCTTCTTTGGTGTAAGGCCAGTGTTGGTAACTGATGTTTTTGCATTCAAACGAGATGGTTGAACATTTGATCTTCTATCTTTGCGTCGTTGAAGAAACAAATGTGGTTTGACGATCAGTCTGTCTACATATGTACTTTGTTGCCCTTTAATACTTATTCAATGTTTCCCATTGTAACAAATCCTGAATATTCTCTTTCTTATTTCACCTTTTGTTTAATCTGTCGTTTCAAAATAGTAGTCGATCAAAGCGCTTTTAGTATATCTTTTTATGATAGTTTTCTTGTCCTTTTTGTTTCCCCTGCTACTGATTCATTGAAGTGTTGATTTACGTTTAGACTAAAGCTGTTAAAATAGTATTATTAATAGGCACAATGAGTTAATACAACAAATGAGATAGATGGTGTTTGTTCTTTATGTTAAAGACAATCGTTATTTCGAAATAACACCATGGATCATGGAAATATTAAGTCATAAGTGCTCTGGCACTGGGGGATTTAAAACATCTAGAATAGAAATATATAGGCTTGAAATATCTAGAATAGAAACATCTAGAATATAAATATCTAAAATAACTGCTAGGAAAGGAAGTCGACGTGACCGAATGGATAAGGCGTGCTGGTGCCAAAATAGCGCGTTCATCATCTACTATCTAGCGAAACCACAGGCAAGGGAACGGGCTTGGTAGAATCAGCGGGGAAAGAAGACCATGTTGAGCTTGACTCTAGTCCGACTTTGTGAAGACACACGAAGGGTGTAGCATAGGTGGGAGCGCAAGCGCAATTGAAATACCACTGCTTTTATCGTTTATCGTTTCTTTACTTATTCAGTCTCTCGGTAGAGATTTGTTCGCAGCAGACGAGCATAATCTCCGGCGGGCCTATCCGCACAGTGGAAGGATGGGGGATTTGCTTTGAATAGACAGGCAATATCTCCTGCGGTAGCTCTGGCGGGCCTATTCCCGCTGGTCGCGGGGTCCGCTTAAAGTCAGGTGGAGAGTCTGACGATAGTGCACGCTTTACACAGGTCCGGACACTTGTGATCGACAGATGTGCGCGCCCTTATGGTCCGGGCTTGTACGAGACCCTCACCCGCGGGACTTGGCTGAACGCCTCTAAGTCGGGCCCCTTGGGTGTCAGGGTTTGGCCATACTCGCCACCGGCTCGTGGTGGCGAGGTCTCGGAGGATTGACGCTGCGCCGCCAGCGTCTGCAGCCTACCTTGTGCCAGACGTATTGGTTACCCATTCCTCTGGAATACACAAGACTAGGCCTAGAGAGGGGACATGTCGTTTGGGCACCACATGTTTCTCTGAAGCTCTGCCCAGGCATTGTAATGGAATATTGGCCACATTCCAACTCACACACTTTGGTCTGTCAAGACTGCAAGGTGCCACTCACTCTTACACAGGGCAGTTGGACTGAAATATTGACTTCTCGTCCTTCACTTTCTGACGAAAATTAAAAGTACCTTTGAAGTCGGAGTGGGTTCGCCTGATGGCGAGGGAAACTGGTATTAGGGAAAGCTAATCCACACACAAAAATCAGTCCAGTGCACTAGACGTTGCAGCACGTCCGTGTATGGACTACGCTTGAGTTCAAAGCGAGCTAACAAACAAGAAACTGCTAGGAAAGTGTGGGTGACAGTAACAGTTGGTTGGAATTGAAGGAGTTAAAGTGTGGGTGACAGTAACAGTTGGTTGGAATTGAAGGAGTTAAAGTGTGGGTGACAGTAACAGTTGGTTGGAATTGAAGGAGTTAAAGTGTGGGTGACAGTAACAGTTGGTTGGAATTGAAGGAGTTAAAGTGTGGGTGACAGTAACAGTTGGTTGGAATTGAAGGAGTTAAAGTGTGGGAGACAGTAACAGTTGGTTGGAATTGAAGGAGTTAAAGTGTGGGTGACAGTAACAGTTGGTTGGAATTGAAGGAGTTAAGTGTGGGTGACAGTAACAGTTGGTTGGAATTGAAGGAGTTAAAGTGTGGGTGACAGTAACAGTTGGTTGGAATTGAAGGAGTTAAAGTGTGGGTGACAGTAACAGTTGGTTGGAATTGAAGAGTTAAAGTGTGGGTGACAGTAACAGTTGGTTGGAATTGAAGGAGTTAAAGTGTGGGTGACAGTAACAGTTGGTTGGAATTGAAGGAGTTAAAAGTGTGGGTGACAGTAACAGTTGGTTGGAATTGAAGGAGTTAAAGTGTGGGTGACAGTAACAGTTGGTTGGAATTGAAGGAGTTAAAGTGTGGGTGACAGTAACAGTTGGTTGGAATTGAAGGAGTTAAAGTGTGGGTGACAGTAACAGTTGGTTGGAATTGAAGGAGTTAAAGTGTGGGTGACAGTAACAGTTGGTTGGAATTGAAGGAGTTAAAGTGTGGGTAACAGTTGGTTGGAATTGAAGGAGTTAAAGTGTGGGTGACAGTTGGTTGGAATTGAAGGAGTTAAAGTGTGGGTGACAGTAACAGTTGGTTGGAATTGAAGGAGTTAAAGTGTGGGTGACAGTAACAGTTGGTTGGAATTGAAGGAGTTAAAGTGTGGGTGACAGTAACAGTTGGTTGGAATTGAAGGAGTTAAAGTGTGGGTGACAGTAACAGTTGGTTGGAATTGAAGGAGTTAAAGTGTGGGTGACAGTAACAGTTGGTTGGAATTGAAGGAGTTAAAGTGTGGGTGACAGTAACAGTTGGTTGGAATTGAAGGAGTTAAAGTGTGGGTGACAGTAACAGTTGGTTGGAATTGAAGGAGTTAAAGTGTGGGTGACAGTAACAGTTGGTTGGAATTGAAGGAGTTAAAGTGTGGGTGACAGTAACAGTTGGTTGGAATTGAAGGAGTTAAAGTGTGGGTGACAGTAACAGTTGGTTGGAATTGAAGGAGTTAAAGTGTGGGTGACAGTAACAGTTGGTTGGAATTGAAAGAGTTAAAGTGTGGGTGACAGTAACAGTTGGTTGGAATTGAACGAGTTAAAGTGTGGGTGACAGTAACAGTTGTTGGAATTGAAGGAGTTAAAGTGTGGGTGACAGTAACAATTGGTTGGAATTGAACGAGTTAAAGTGTGGGTGACAGTAACAGTTGGTTGGAATTGAAGGAGTTAAAGTGTGGGTGACAGTAACAGTTGGTTGGAATTGAACGAGTTAAAGTGTGGGTGACAGTAACAGTTGGTTGGAATTGAAGGAGTTAAAGTGTGGGTGACAGTAACAGTTGGTTGGAATTGAACGAGTTAAAGTGTGGGTGACAGTAGCAATTGGTTGGAATTGAACGAGTTAAAGTGTGGGTGACAGTAACAGTTGGTTGGAATTGAAGGAGTTAAAGTGTGGGTGACAGTAACAGTTGGTTGGAATTGAACGAGTTAAAGTGTGGGTGACAGTAACAATTGGTTGGAATTGAACGAGTTAAAGTGTGGGTGACAGTAACAGTTGGTTGGAATTGAAGGAGTTAAAGTGTGGGTGACAGTAACAATTGGTTGGAATTGAACGAGTTAAAGTGTGGGTGACAGTAACAGTTGGTTGGAATTGAACGAGTTAAAGTGTGGGTGACAGTAACAATTGGTTGGAATTGAACGAGTTAAAGTGTGGGTGACAGTAACAATTGGTTGGAATTGAAGGAGTTAAAGTGTGGGTGACAGTAACAATTGGTTGGAATTGAACGAGTTAAAGTGTGGGTGACAGTAACAGTTGGTTGGAATTGAACGAGTTTGGAATTGAACGAGTTAAAGTGTGGGTGACAGTAACAGTTGGTTGGAATTGAACAAAGTTAAAGTGTGGGTGACAGTAACAGTTGGTTGGAATTGAACGAGTTAAAGTGTGGGTGACAGTAACAATTGGTTGGAATTGAAGGAGTTAAAGCATCATCTTCAATAGAAATATCTAAAGGAGCAATTCACGACGTATGGTTCATCACTATGTAGCAGGTTGTACACAGAACATCGCTGCCATCACATCGCACCGGAAACACTCTCCGCCCATTGACTACTCTCCTATCTCGTGAATTATCATGCCTAAGGTAGATGTCTTTAACGTCCCGTGCCCACCTTCTTGCTGGTCGATCTCTGCCGCTTCATCCAAGAATCATGGTTGCTATTGCTGTTTTTTTTCTTTCTAATCCACTGCAACTTTTAATATGGCAAAAGTATTTTCCTTTCCTTGTTGTGGTGCTCTCTATGAATCAGTTTTCAGGTCTTTTAGAATGTAGTATTGTGTATTTTTCCTTTTCTTGGTCCACAGTGTTTTTTTTTCTTTGTATGTAACATTTAATATTAATAGCTCTTTTCATAGAGTGTTGAATAGTCGAGGAGTGGCTGGCCGACTGGCTAGAATGCCCTGTTAACTTTCGAGAGACCCGGGTTCGAATTCTCTGTAAAGTGTGGATTCATCAGTCATCATCATCATCATCATCATCATCATCATCATCATCATCATCATCAACAACATCATGTGCCATGCCGATAAGCGTTTCGCCATCTCAATATATCACCAGAGTCGTGGATCAACTCAGTTTTCTTGTCTCTACCATACCACGTGGCCAAGCCATCCAGATATTTACTTCTCTGCCTTCCCCTTTTCTTTTCCGCTCAATCCTGCCAGTTGTCACTAAGTTCTCAGATTTATTTCTTCTAATAACATGTCACAAAAAATTGTGACTGTCTTCGTCTAATTTCTCAAATCAGTTGCAAACTACGTTCTTTATAAATGCATAGTTTATCACGATTCATCAAATTACACATCGTCACATGAAAATACTGAAATTGGGAACATGGATTTTTTTTTTACACCGGGGGGGGGGGGGGGGGGGGGGGGGGGGGGGGGGGGGGGGGGGGGGGGGGGGGGGGGGGGGGGGGGAGAGAGGGAGGGAAGGGGGGGGGGGGCCTAAAGGAAACCCTATCTTGCACAGTTTTCGGAGAATGCAGATGCCAAGCGGCCTTAATTCCTCAGGCTCAAGATCTCTCTCTCTCTCTCTGTCTCTGTCTCTGTCTCTCTCTCTCTCTCTCTCCTCTCTCCCTCTCTCTCTCTCCTCTCTCCTCTCTCCTCTCTCTCTCCTCTCTCTCTCTCTCTCTCTCTCACTCTCTCTTCCCCCTCTGCGCCCACCCCTGGAACCGTCACAGCTTCATACAAGGATCGTAGGCAAATGGGAAAACAAAACGCATGCGTACTGGTCGATTCTTAGCTTATTTAGTGCAGAAGGATAATATATCTCCAGATGTGGCCTCCCATTTAAACAGAAGGATGTTATATCGTTATATATGTCGTGGTATCTTCCGTAATTCCAGTGCTCAGTGAACGGGAATTTAATTAATACTTGTTCATTTGATTGTGTAGTAGGTTGGGTCCAAACCTACATTGTGTTTGGCGCTGAGTCAGTTAAATTGCTGGCCTAACACCATATAGCCGGCCTCCCTGGTCTAGGGGTTACACGGCTTTCTCCATAATCCCGTATACTCTCGTGAGTAACGTGACGTGCGCGAGAATCGCTAGCGGTTCTCTCCGCGTCGGTAACTTACGGGGTATGTGAGCCGGCTGCTCAGAAAGCAATGACAAACTACTGAGCGTAATCTTGCCAAGAAATCAACAATCAGCTGAAAGATGCTGATGTTGACAGCGATGTCCTGTAAAGGATGTGCGAACAAAACAACAAACAACACCATATAGTTGGTTTGTTATACCCACGTGTGTTAAGTGGGGATGTAGCCACTGGGATACCGTGAATGCCCGAGGCACCGTACACGAGGCGTTACGTAACAATGGAGCGCTTATCGCATTGACTGCGAAGTCAAGCAACGTCGGGCGTGGTTAGTACTTAGATGGGTGACCGCTTGGGAACACCACGTGTTGTAGACATTTAGGCCGAAATAGCTCAGTTGGGAGAGCGTTAGACTGAAGATCTAAAGGTCCCTGGTTCAATCCCGGGTTTCGGCAATATCCGGCGACTTTTTTGTATTGACTGCATTCCACTTGTACTGAGGGAGACCCGGTGCTTATGGGATTGACCTGCGCGCAGAGACTCGGATTCCTAATCACAGGCGTAACGTTTGACTAGGACTGAGAGAATAAAGACATTTACAGATGGAAGCCACAAACACAATGAACGATTTTATTGCCTGGTTACACTTCACTGCATTTCATAAAGTGTATACTGCAGAGTCGTATATCATACGAACTGAATAAAAGAATATTACTTTTGCTGAAATACTTAAAACACATAGTCACAGGTATTGTTCGAATGTGGAACATTTTTTGTTCTGGCGGTGATCTAGAAATGTGGAGCATTTGTTTTCCCCACGGTCATTTAGAAAATGGAGATTTTGTTATCCCCACGGTAATCTAGAAATGGGGAGCATTTTTGTCCCCACAGTAATCTAGAAGTGTTGATGTTTTGTTGTCCCCTCAGTAATCTAGAAGTGTTGAGGTTTTGTTGTCCCCACAGTAATCTAGAAGTGTTGAGGTTTTGTTGTCTCCACAGTAATCTAGAAGTGTTGATGTTTTGTTGTCCCCACAGTAATCTAGAAAGTGTTGAGGTTTTGTTGTCCCCACAGTAATCTAGAAGTGTTGATGTTTTGTTGTCCCCACAGTAATCTAGAAGTGTTGAGGTTTTGTTGTCCCCACAGTAATCTAGAAGTGTTGATGTTTTGTTGTCCCCACAGTAATCTAGAAATGTTGAGATGTTGTTGTCCACACGGTAATCTAGAAATGTTGAGATGTTGTTGTCCACACGGTAATCTAGAAATGTTGAGATGTTGTTGTCCACACGGTAATCTAGAAAAGTGGATCATGTGTTGTTCCCACGGTGATCTAGAAATGTGAAGCTTTTGTTGTCCCCACAATACTCTAGAAATGTGGATCAGTTGTTGTTCCCACAGTTATTTAGAAATATGGAGCTTTAGTTGTCCCCGCGGTAATCTAGAAATGTGAAGCTTTTGTTGTCCACACGGTAATATAGAAATGCTGAGATTTTTTTGTCCCCACGGTAATCTAGTAATGGGGAGCATTTTTGTCCCCACGGTTATCTAGAAATATGGAGATTTTATTGTCCCCACGGTAATCCAGGAAGCTGAAAGTGTTTCACCTGATAAGAAGTTGCCTGATAAACGTTTGGTGCATGTCTTAGAACATCACCTAATAATATGCAAATTGTACTAAACTGTTATATCAGTTCTCATAACTATTCTTTGCCCGTTTTGCTACTAACGTCAAACATCGACGTTTACAGCAATTAGCACGCGCAAAATAATAACAACAGAAAATAGATGACCTAGAAGAGCTGCGGGAATAGCTGTGAGAGATAGAATTAGGAGCGAGGAAATTATATGAAACTAGGTCTGAATCAAAAGACTAAATGGTTGGACCACCTTACAAGAATGCACTGGTACCATCTACCACAAAGAGCCATATTAAGAATATGATAGATACAAAGAAAAAGGAAACCCACATAAAATATGCAATGATGGTATCAAGAACAGCCTTAGAGAAACGAAGACCTGCCTACAAAGCACAGTTGGAATGAGGCACAAACGATTCTTACATCTCTCTCTCTCTCTCTCTCTCTCTCTCTCTCACACTCTCTCTCTTCTTCTCTCTCTCCTCTCTCTCTTAATCTCCCTCCTCACACGCACACATTTCACAGGTAAATGGAGGGGAAGAAGAAGAAAAAGAAGAGGAGGAGGAGGAGGAGGACGAGGAAGAAGAAGAAGAAGAAGAAGAAGAAAGAAGAAGAAGAAGAAGAAGAAGAAGAAGAAGAAGAAGAAGAAGATGAAACTTTACTAGTCTCTTGGCATTTGCATATTGTTTACACGTTACCAAGGCCAATGATTACTTATCATTGCATAATTTCGTAGAACTTCTTATTTCCCGTTCGCCATCAGACTTGACTTTTATGTTTGTAACATAAGTTGTAGTTAGCTTCAGGTCAACGACATTCCCGTACAGAAACAAACGGGTGCTATAATTGTTAACGCTCATTGGTGTAAGTTGGGCAAGACTCTAGAAATGGGGGATAAACACACGTTGAATATTTCGCGGAACAATGTCAATGGTTAGAGATATAACTATTGGGTTTTCCATATTATGCTGAAGACATCCGATTGCTATAATAAATCAAAGCGTCACTGAGCAACAGTGTGAGACCCACAATAGAATGGCTTGCCGAAACAGGGATATCCTCACTTTTCGTGACGCATTAAAAAAAGAGTTGACCTGACTCAGGCTGTAACTGCGGGAATTCCCAGCATTATGTTATCGTGTCTGCTTCACTTGAATGTAGATATTAGAATAAACTTTGATTTTATTTCGTAATATAACAACACATTTTTTTGACACCACATGCCGATTGACACATTTTGTTTTTCAATAGATATTCATTTGTGCATAATAAGACCGCAGCATGTGATAAGATGACATAATTCTACGCGTAAAATGTAAAGTAATCATGTTTTATTATCTGCTATTATATGTTGCGTCATCATCACAGCTCATCAACGATTTGATTTCACACCTATATACATTTTTTTACCTGTTTATGGACAATTACGTTAACTTCGTGTTTCGTAACCCTTTGATGTACTTAACTGCTATTGATTAGACCAGAAGTATCTTATTCGCGCATTACTGAATGTGTGTCAACAGACTGGCATCTGCTGTTTTTACCAAATATGGATTTTTCAAAGGGTAGGTATCGCGTCATATCTCTGACAGAACCGCGTAACTGCTATGTATTAAGTGTTTATACAGTAACAGTAGGGTAGCCTTTAGCAAAAAAAAAAAAAAAAAGAAAGAAAGAAAGAAAGAAAACATACTGACTAATAGAAAGATGTCAATTGCAACGAGAAAAAGAGTGTTGAACTGCTACTTTTGTATGGATGTGAAACGTGGAAAACGAGCAGACAAGATGAAAAAACATCTAATAATGGTGAAGTGGTTTCTGAGGAAAATTTTAAAAAAAAATATGGATAAACAGAAAAACTAATGAGAAAGTACTGCAAGAGGATAATGAAAACCGCAAAGTGATTAGAGAAATGAGTCGTAGACAGTCAAATTGTTTAGTGGCACGAGAAAAAAAAAATTAACTATAGAACTTGGTGATCAACTGGCAATGATTGAGGGGAAAAGAACAAGGGGAAGGTAGCAAAGTAAATATCTGGATCGCTTGACCACATGGCATGATTAGGACAAGAACACAGAGCTGATCCACGACTGTGGTGATCTTGAAAGATGGCGAAACATGACCGCCCATCCTTACCAGCATGGCACATGATGATGATGTAGTAACAGTGACTTATTTGTGTGTTAAAACAGTGGGTGTCATTTAGTGCATTTATTCCGTTGTTTGCATGTCGGATAGAAGAGGAAGGCTAAGAACATCTTGGACCAAAAATATTGAAACATACGGGCCACTGCATTCCTCACAGAAACGCACTGCTGAGAGAAGATGGACAATGGAAGATTGCTGAGTGTTGGTGCTTCGATCATGACATACTCACGGCCCACGCTTAAAAACAAGTCGCTTAAAAGTCGACAGGGTCGACTTCATTGCATAGGAATTTATCCCATATGACTCGTCTCTTTTCCGTAGCGCGGAAAGCGTCTGCACAAAGCACGAACACCGTAGCTCTAGCGACGACCCACAGGAGTCTCCGAAAAAATTTCACTCGTGAACCGAAGGACGCGCCCCGGAATCGAACCCACAACCTTTGGAGCCCGAGTCAAACGGCTTGACCACTTCGCCACAGAGACTCCCGCCCCACGACTGGGACTAATTATTTGTCTGATCCCATCTCATGGATCATTGCTACATGTCAATATTGTCATTTGTAAACATCTAGAATCACTCAGAGTTGGAGTATGTGTTCTAAAGAATCCACATGATTGCACTCGGAACATTGCCGCACGTGCGTCATCATCTTCTTCAATAACCAGGGCAAATTCACATGCTAATTGAAGCCTGGTTACACTTCCACCTGCATTTTTTCCTAAAGTGTTGAGTGATGTCCGGACACCCACTCCCGGCTGAATACGCCCCTACGGATGCGGATCTTCTGTTTATTTTGCTGCATGTTCCACTCGGTCCCAGACAGCCTTCACGAGCTTAAAGTAGCTCGATACCTAAGGTAGCAGCCACAGCAAATCTCTCGGTCTGTTAATTTCCTCGCACACCCGCACCCCCTGGGCATCAAATCTTCGATATGTTGGGGGTCTTCGTCTTGTCGTGCAACGCAAGCCACTCCGCGTGACATATCAGCAGCTGATTTCGAACCTTATAGCGATATGTGGGGTGGGGGGGGGGGGGGGAATTAGGAAATTGCTTGACTCACTATCGCCTAAGCCACAGTCGACGGTTACTTATATTTTACTGTAATAAGAATGCATCTTCTGATGGGATGAGTTGAGATGAGTTGAATTGAGCTAAGAACCGACATCACTGCAGTCAGGATATTCTCATAATCGCTCCGTCCTCTCGTTCAACAGACAGTGAAGAGTCATACTACTAATCGTTCCAACTGTCATCTGACTGAAAGTTCTCCTTGTCGTCCCTCTTAGTTTTGAGATTCTTCCAGAACCCCTACCGATCCCCCGCAATATCATTCTTTCCTAATACGGGTTCTGACTTTGCGTTGATTTCTTTGGTATGAGAGGTCGGTCGTTCAGAAAACAATGGCAAACTACAGAACTAGAATTGCCTTATAAGTCACAAACAGCCAATACATGCTGGGGTTGATTGTAACGTGATGTACAGGGCCTTCGAGTTAACGTTTTAGAGTACAGGACTCTTGGACTCTTCTCCATGCCTTGAATCGGTAGTGAGTATATGGTGCTAGTCTGCATAGACCGACCAGCACATAATGGGTCATGTGGATTTACTTCATAGAATATTTCCTGGTACCAAAGTCGAGTTAGAAATAAATTCTCGGCCTAGGTGGGGATTCCAACACATGTGTGCTAACCATAGCACTACTACGGCTTCTCAGCTTCACCGACTCCCCCATATTAATCAGACTGTAACTACTGTACGAGATACCCGTTGACCCCCCCCCCCCCCCATATTAATCAGACTGAACTTCTACCATTGATCTTCCCCCCCCCCCCCCCCCCCCATTAATCAAGCTGTAACTACTGCACAAGATACCCGTTGATCCCCCCTCCCCTCCCATATTAACCAGACTGTAACTGCAACATGGGATACCCATTGCCAAACTGTGCTCTAGGAAACGCACCCAAAGATCCTTTATTCAGTCTCCGTGCCAGCATGCAGCAAGACTGTTATATACGCAACTCATAACAGCAAGACTGTTATACGCAACTCATAACAGCAAGACTGTTATACGCAACTCATAACAGCAAGACTGTTATACGCAACTCATAACAGCAAGACTGTTATACGCAACTCATAACAGCAAGACTGTTATATACGCAACTCATAACAGCAAGACTGTCATATACGCAACTCATAACAGCAAGACTGTTATACACAACTCATAACAGCAAGACTGTCATATACACAACTCATAACAGCAAGACTGTCATATACGCAACTCATAACAGCGAGACTGTTATATACGCAACTCATAACAGCAAGACTGTTATACACAACTCATAACAGCAAGACTGTTATATACGCAACTCATAACAGCGAGACTGTTATATACGCAACTCATAACAGCAAGACTGTTATACACAACTCATAACAGCAAGACTGTTATATACGCAACTCATAACAGCGAGACTGTTATATACGCAACTCATAACAGCAAGACTGTTATACACAACTCATAACAGCAAGACTGTTATACGCAACTCATAACAGCAAGACTGTTATATACGCAACTCGTAACAGCAAGACTGTTATACGCAACTCATAACAGCAAGACTGTTATATACGCAACTCGTAACAGCGAGACTGTTATACGCAACTCATAACAGCAAGACTGTTATACGCAACTCATAACAGCAAGACTGTTATATACGCAACTCATAACAGCAAGACTGTCATATACGCAACTCGTAACAGCGAGACTGTTATATACGCAACTCATAACAGCAAGACTGTCATATACGCAACTCGTAACAGCGAGACTGTTATACGTAACTCATAACAGCAAGACTGTCATATACGCAACTCGTAACAGCGAGACTGTTATACGCAACTCATAACAGCAAGACTGTTATATACGCAACTCATAACAGTAAGACTGTTATACGCAACTCATAACAGCAAGACTGTTATACACAACTCATAACAGCAAGACTGTTATACGCAACTCATAACAGCAAGACTGTCATATACGCAACTCATAACAGCAAGACTGTTATATACGCAACTCATAACAGCAAGACTGTCATATACACAACTCATAACAGCGAGACTGTTATATACACAACTCATAACAGCAAGACTGTTATACGCAACTCATAACAGCAAGACTGTCATATACGCAACTCATAACAGCAAGACTGTTATATACGCAACTCATAACAGCAAGACTGTTATATACGCAACTCATAACAGCAAGACTGTTATATACGCAACTCATAACAGCAAGACTGTTATATACGCAACTCATAACAGCGAGACTGTTATACGCAACTCATAACAGTAAGTAAGTAAAGGTTCATTATACATTGGGCACACGGTGGTAGGCCCATAGATTTATAAACAAGTCATCACTTGATGTGTAATGCGGTCAGTATCAGGCTCCCTTAAAATCCCAATTAATTTCTTGGTGTCTATTTTTTGGGTAGCCCAGACAGCCCAAGTACAATTTAAGAATTCGAATTTGTCCTGATGCAGATCGAATCCATGACTCATTTTCAGGTGAGCGGCTAGCCACTATGCATTCCGGCTGACCTAATTATAATAGGGGTTACAATATTAATACTAATTTCTCTACTCTCACAGTGGCCACAATATTATGGGTTACAATTATTAATGGTAATTTCGCCATTCTCGCAGTGGCCGCAACTGGATTTCTCGAAGTCAGAGTATCAACTCTCAAACATTACTCTGGAGTCCTGGCTGCAATTACCATTACCAGTATGACTCTTCGCTGGCTGTTGGACGATGGGATGAAGCGCGTGTGGGAATATTCTGGGTGCAGTGATGTCGTTTCTTAGCTTAAGTCATCTCAACCTAGCAGCAAATCCAAGTAAGGTTCTGAAGTGAGGATAGACCCATATAACTTACCATACATGCAACGTTCAGCCACATTAACCTTTCTAAAGATACACTGACGCTTTAGACTTTAGACGATTTGAACTATCGTGGTGGACTTACAGATAACCAACCAGCCAAGGGCTGCAGTAGTTGCCTATATCTCCATTCTTAAACGTGATGTAGATCAAATAAAAAAAGAGTACCAGATTCCTTTATACGCTTAAGGCGTATTGGGTATATGACTAAGTTAGTTGCATGTCCTTTAGAGCAGTGCTTCCCAAAGTGGTGGTCCGCGGACCGGTACCGGCCCTCGAGACCTTCTTTGCCAGTCCGCGACGTGAGTTGAAAAAGTAAGAAAAAGTTAAATATTTTCTCCTGTGAAGATTGTTTAGAACTTTTTAAAAACAAGATTGTCCTTTTCTCAAAACATGATATCCGCACCGTTTTTATGGTGTTTTAATGATAAAATAAATTGAGCCTTTAGCCGTAAAGCTCAAGGAGTATTTATTTTTAAGGAGAAGCGAATCATTGGTCCAGTATGAAAGTTACAAATAGTAACCAGCTGAGAACTTTTTCTTTTGTTTCCTATGTGACGAAAAGTGAGAAAGGTGCACATTATGATTTGCTAATTGTCATAAGATGCAGAATATACGTGATTGTCGTTGTACAATTATAATGCGTTTTGCTGCCTGAGGATTCTTAGCAATAACTAATGGTCGACGTTTAGTGCAGGAGAGCCTGGCGTATGACGCCACAACATCTAGCTTAAGAATGGAAGTGGAGGCGGTCAGTGCAGCTTTCCGCTGGATGGAGAATACGACACACACACATCGTGATTGTAACTGACATGCATGCTGAGTAGGGTGAGGACAGGCAGGCTTCGTGCAGAGTGGCTTGCTTCGCTTCGGAGGTCACGGTTGGCAAGCATCACCTGGATCTTTTCTCCGGGGCATGTCGGTGTGCTGGGGAATGAACAGGCGGACAGATTGGCTGGCTCGGCAAAACTTGGTGGAGTATTTATGCATGACAAGGCAGACGTGGTTGCGGCCTTGTGGGAGCACGTGTACACCTCGGAGGAGCAAATGGATTACCATAATCTGTCAAGAATTAGGCAGCGAGGAGTGACGAGGGGATCTGGCCGACGCTCGACGCTCAGAGGAAAGGCGAGACGGACATATAATCAGATTACTACTGGAACTATTTGTGTTGGAACTCTTCGCTGGCTGCTGAGGATAGGGACGGAGCACTTATGGGAATTCCCCGAATGCTGTGATGTCGGTTCCTAAATCAATCAATCAATCAATCAATCAATCAATCAATCAATCAATGCGTTTTGCTATCGTCTAAGCGAGTGAACGTGTTAGATACATCCATTAAGTAAATCACCGTCATCCAATAATATTATGGAGCAGTATATTATTATCTAATTAAAATCATCCAATAATATTATGGAGCAAGTCTCCCGTGTGTTGCCGAGGCCCATAAGGGAAGCAAAGAATAGCAACACTGCAGCCTACCACTCATGTCGTAAGAGGCGACTAAGGAGGCTTGATGGTTCCGTCGCCCTGCTACTGAGTGAGTGCGTGGTGCGACACTGTGAGCTGTGAGTTTCGTGTGAAATGCTTTTGAATCTGCCCGAGGGTTTTTGGAACGTGACTGCATGTTCGGAGCGATGGCAGATGGCTACGTCCCAGAGTTGACCGGTGTTTGCCTTATGCAGAAATGCGTGGCTGCTGGGCTTCTGGTTGACTGCCACTGCCATCGACGATGAACTGTATTTCGTGGACTGTGTGGGTGAACATCTAGGAAACATCCATATGGGAAAATGACTGCCGATTCCATTAGCAATGAACTGGGTGTTTTGTGGGGGAGTATTGTGTTGGCATTCTGGCGGCGGCATTATGCACAGTGTATCTGTGCGGGCTGTTGTTTGTCGAGACTCCTATCTTTTCCACTTTTCACGATGGACAGTTGGGAGCGTTCTGTGTGATATTCACTGGCACAGGAACGGAGCATAATGAGATGACCCGTTGCTGTGAAGTTGGAACTGCGACTAACTAACTAACTAACTAACTAACTATGGAGCAGTTTTTAGCGCACCGGGACTACACCCACAATTACGTTAAATCTTATATTTATATTAAAATGTATATTGAGGTCATATACAATTCCAGATTACAAGGAGAAACAATTTTTTTTAAACGGTGCCGGTCCCTGGTGTAAAAGGAAAATTTTATGTCGGTCCGCGGAAGTGACAAGTTTGGGAAGCTCTGCCCTATAGTTCACCACTGTTTGTTTAGCCGACATTCGATAAGTGTATTATCGTCCCCCCCCCCCCCCCCCCCCCCCCCCCCCCCAATCATCGACCTTATGGGATAAGATCGAACAATTTAAGATTCCGTGCGCACGTAAATAAATTCCCTGGAGTTAGGAATCGTAGAGATAAATTAGTAATTTCTCGTCGAAAAGGCAATTTTAAAAATGTTTAAAATCAACCCATTGTAGATTTTTCATTGTAGTACACATAAATATAACATTTTGGGAGACATGCAGCCACTGAAATAACATCCACAATAAATTCATAAGTATTCAATGGCACTATAGACGTAGAGGAAAGAAGTGGATATATAGATGTGGACACTATAAACGTTGACAGTCATAGTGGCCACACCTGTATTTGAATCCACCCCATCCACATGACGGCAACGCCTCGCTGAAGGACACGTGTACTTCGATGCACGCACATTTTAGAAAAATAAAGTTCAATTGAAGTGTCGACTCCCCCCCCCCCCCTCCCCGCCCCCTAGAAAGCTTTCCCCGCCACCTCCCCTCCCCCCAAAAAAATAAATAAATCACAAACGGCCATTAATTGCTGGTGTTCACTTCAGTGTCTTGTAAAAACGTCACTATTGGTAATTTCGTTTTCGCATTGCCATTAGCTTAATACCAACCGCCTCTCATTTCCATGAACATAAATCTTCTATGACTTGACAATCCTTTTCTAACAGTTCAGATTAAAAACTCGTTCGTTAATACAATTATAGAAATAGATATTAAAACCCGGTGAGATGGTCTGGCAGTTTTGGCAATAAACAAGATGAACCGAAATATCGATTGCTGCGACCAGACTCACCCTGAGTCGGAAATTATAAAAATTACTTTGTCATTTTCGGAATTTCCCATTCGACTGAAAAAACTTGACGTCATAAGATTTCGCAATGTGGAAGTTTATAGGTCAAAGTAAGAGTGCATGACCGGGCTGGTTTTAGGATGGGAATTAATTGTACATGTAGTGACAGACATTCTTGTAAATACAGGACAGATAAGACAATATACAAACTGAAAACTATAGTGATCACATCCGGATTAAAATTTTCATAGGTTCCGCAATTTTGTAGGAGGTCACAGTGCACACTTGTCTGATTTTAAACACATGACTGGTTTTAGCATGGGAAATAACTTCATAGGTATCGATTGGCACTTATGGAAGTAGAGAAAAGACGGGGAAATTAGATAATAATAATAATTTTAAAAAAAACCTAAAGCTATAGTTATTCAAAAGGTATAATCGCTTCTCTGAAAGAACAAGTGCACACCGATAGCCTAGGCACTTTCCCTTTTGGTTCTGAATGAGACTATTCATTATCATCATCATTATGTACCGTGCCGATCAGCGTGGGCGGTCATGTTTCGCCATCTATAACGATCACCAGATTCGTGGATCAGCTCTGTGTTCTTGTTTCGACAATACCACGCAGTGGCGTGCAGAGGTTCTTTGATGTCCGGGACCAACCCCTTGATTGGATGCCCCTAAATTGTTCTTTCCCTAATTAATTCCCCTCCCCTCCCACTGCACTGTGCTGCCCCCTCTCCCTAATTGGATGCCCCCCCCTCCCGGCTGGATGCCCGGGGCTGTCGCACCCCCGCACCCCCTCTGCACGCCACTGATACCACGTGGCCTAGCTATAAAGTTATTTACTTTTCTGCCTTCCCCTTGTTCTTTTCCCTTCAATCTTGCTAGTTGTCACCACGTTCCCCAGTGTATTTCTTTTCAAAAGGTACACACAAAATTGCGACTACGTCTAATTTTTATAATCAGTTTATGATTTTCATTTCTTTTTTGTAGGATATGGTAATTGGGTTTTCTTTCTGTGCATGGTTTCTTTGCATTTTCATCATAAACCACATCTCCACTGCCATTAGATGTATTTTTTTTTTTTTTGGCCTCTCTGTTCATTGTCCACGCTTCACATTCATACAAAAGTACATGTTCTATGTAGCACCTCAACACTCTTTTTCTCGTTGCAATTGACATCTTTTTATTAGTCAGTATGTTTTTCATCTTGCAAACGTCCTTGCTCTAATCTCTTCAAGGCACCTCCCATCAGGTGTTTCGACTGTTCCGAGATAACTGTACCGATTCACTTATGATACGGTTGACGCCTTATTAATGCACTTTCTTTCTTGCGTGCCTGGCCTGCAGCAGAAAGTGATGATTGTGACTTTCCGTCCAACTTCTCTATCATGTGATATTTTAATACAATTGATGTCACAGTTGGATTCATATCTTTTATAGGACGTCGCAGTCAACCCCAGTATGTTTTGACTGTTTGTGATTTCTCGGCAAGTTTACGTTCAGTAGTTTGTCATCACTTTCAGAGCTTTCTGAACGACCGGCACTCATACCATAGTATGAAAACAAGCGCATGGCAATCTGCTTCCAAATCTCTCGGCAAAATTGATGTGACTTTTATTGCTATTTCTTGTCTAACTTTTAAGCCTTCCAAGTATATTGTTCTGTTTCCTATGCCTCTCGTGTTCAGTATTTTCCCCACAAGCGGCTAATTTATACATTCACCACTTCTGTTAACATCTTATCCTTCTTTCACCCTTTACCCCACTAGTTTAATTTAGTTTTAGTCGTTGGATCAACATCACGGCACACGATTTAACCCACAAGTGCTCCGTTTTTCCTCCTAACTCAAACCTGAGTCTGGAGAAACTCAGCTCAATGCACGAACTCCGTTGCATCGGCGAGGATCCTGAAATACTTTGGGTAGATTTTTAACTCGACATTTTGCCCGGGCAGTGCCGTTAGGCTACTCTTTTTCGATTTCCAACTGCCAAGGGATATTTTACGTGCGCAACAATACACACGGGCGTCCGATCTCACTACCCAGAGATCAGGGAAGATGTTATTACTAGAAGTCCAGGTGGATTTTTTAAATAAATCCCGGTCCTCACCGCGGCCTGAACCCAGGACCTCCAGCACTCGAGGCTGACATCATACCTCGAGACCACGCAGCCCCCTTTACCTTTACACCCCCCTCCCCCCCTACCCAATTGAGACATGGACCCTACTCCAACTCACACCACACTCACCTATCCTTAGCTATCCCATGAAACTCCATCCAAAACCTCCCTATATGATTCATTTCTGTCTCTACTTCTCTTCTCCGTGTATTTTTAATTTTCCCTCTATTTCTTTTGCTATCTAGATTCTAGACAAAGATCTTTCTAGTTATACTAATGTCACAGAATCAGCCACTCTCGAGTCTGCCGAATAACATTTACGCAGCAATTTCCCACTGTCCGTCCGTCCGTCCGTCCATCCATCCATCCATCCATCCATCCATCCTTCCATCCATCCATCCATCCATCCTTCCATCATGTGCCATGCCAATAAGCGTGGGCGGTCATGTTTTGCCATCTCACTCGATCACCTGTGTCGTGGATAAATTCCCCGTTCCTGTCTCGACCATGCCACGTGGCCATGCCATCCAGGTATTTACTTCTCGGTCTTCCCCTTGGTCTGTTCCCTTCGATCTTGCCAGTTGTCACCAAGTTCTCCAAGTCATTTCTTCTCATAACATGCCCAACAAGTTTTGACTGTCTGCGTCTAATGACTCTAATCATAAAAGGGACAATAATGGTTTTCATAATCATTGTTCTTTACTCCATATGGGCAACAATTATCTTCGGATCAATAAGCCTGTGAGGGTAAACCCAGGACTATCAATTTGAGCCGGTGATGGACCCTAACTATAACTTCTCCTTGAAGTTGAACTGCGCTGAGATATAGGTGAAATCAAATCGAATTTCCTTGGTGATTAGTAATAAAAACCGGTCTCCCTGGCCTAGGGTTTAAACGACTTTCTCCGTAATCCCATTTATCCACGTAGGATAACGCAGCGCGCGAGAATTGGAAGCGGCTCTCACCGCTTAACTTGGTAACTTACGGGATAAGTGAGCCAGCCGCTCAGAAAGCAATGGCAAACTACTGAGCGTAATCATACCAAGAAATCAACAACAGCGGTAAAATGATGGTGTTGACAGTGATGTCCTGTAAAGGATATGCGAAAAAAAGTAATAAAACATATATATATATATATATATATATATGGGTATGGCTGAAAATACTTCCCTGTGTCTTATTTTGTTAATCTCAGGATCCCCCTTTCGTACATCTAATACTTTGAGATGATTTCACTACATTCAACCACTTCAAAAATTGTATGGTTGGTCAGGAACGGAAGTTATCAGGATACGCGAACGAAACATGAACAATGTCAGGACGTTGTGCTGTTAACTTTGTCGGTTTTTAAAGAGGAGGACTTCCTTCTACGTACTTTTTAGTATGTCCCGTAATCCTAGACAACTGGAAAACTCCACGGTGATTCTGTTTTAGGTTTTACTTCAGTGTTTATACACCCACAGACATTTACACATATTATTTAACATTATACGCTTCCTCGTGATGACATCCACTCCAAGAACACATCAGATGTAATCAGAAATATTCTTTTCTAGGACACGTCAGATATTCTCTTCATCAGTGTTTCAATCAATCTTCTGATTATCCTATAATACAGTAGTATAATCATAATTTTAAAATAATATTTTCTTGAAACACTGAGCGTGTACTAGGTGGTAACACTTGTAGCTACCAGTAGCTGGTAACTCTTGTAGCTATCTCTTGCTGGTAACTCTTGTAGCTATAACTAGCCAGTAACTCTTGTAGCTATCACTAGCCGGTAACTCTTGTAACTATCACTAGCTGGTTATTCTTGTAGCTATCACTAGCTGGTAACTCTTGTAGCTATCTCTTGCTGGTAACTCTTGTAGCTATAACTAGCCGGAAACTCTTGTAGCTATAACTAGCCGGTAACTCTTGTAGCTATAACTAGCCGGTAACTCTTGTAGCTATCACTAGCCGGTAACTCTTGTAGCTATCACTAGCCGGTAACTCTTGTAGCTATAACTAGCCGGTAACTCTTGTAGCTATCACTAGCCGGTAACTCTTGTAGCTATCACTAGCCGGTAACTCTTGTAGCTATCACAAGCTGGTAACTCTTGTAGCTATCACTAGCCGGTAACTCTTGTAGCTATCACTAGCCGGTAACTCTTGTAGCTATCACTAGCCGGTAACTCTTGTAGCTATCACTAGCTGGTACCTCTTGTAGCTATCACTAGCCGGTAACTCTTGTAGCTATCACTAGCCGGTAACTCTTGTAGCTATCACTAGCCGGTAACTCTTGTAGCTATCACTAGCCGGTAACTCTTGTAGCTATCACTAGCCGGTAACTCTTGTAGCTATCACTAGCCGGTAACTCTTGTAGCTATCACAAGCTGGTAACTCTTTTAACTATCACAAGCTGTTAAACTCTTGTAACTATCACTATCTGATAAATCTGTTAGCTATCACTAGCTGGTAACTCTTGTAACTATCACTAGCTATTAACTCTTGTAACTATCATTAGCTGATAACTGTTGTAACTATCAATAGCTTGTAACTCTTGTAGCTATCACTAGCTTGTAACTTTCACTATCTCACCTTTTGCTTTCTTTCTAGTAATACACGTTAATATCAACTGAGGAACCCGTGAGGCCATAACGTCAACTCATAAACAAATTAGCATGTATTGATTGGCACTCATATTTGTTGAAGAAGGAGATTAGAGGGCACATAGACAACATATCTATAAAACTATACTTGTAACACCCGGATTCGGACCTGTCACTTCCAAATGAATGCAGCTCCTCGCTGCAGAAACAGGTGTACGTTTAAGGATGACCAACTAGACACCCCTACAAGGGGTGAACAAATATGGATTCTAATGTGTATGTGTTGTCTAGTGTGTCCTCTGATCTCTGTCCCCGTCTTCTACTTCTATGATTACCAATTAATACTTGTTTATGTGTTATTTTGTGTTTTCCCACGATATTCTCATTATTTTTCTCAAAACAACATCGCCAAAGCCTCCAGTTTCTTCATCATGGAATGTTTCTTTGTCCGGACTTCACATCCACACAGAAAGGCAGGCAACACACAACGTATCAGTAAGCGGACACTTGTGATTATAATATTTCAGTTTTGGTGGCGTTGGTTGCATATTGTAATAAACGCGTCTTTGAATATAGTGATGTGATAAATAGTCTGCCTCGGAGCAAGAAATAAATGGGGAGAACCGTTGAGACCACTAAGACGATTACATAAATAGACATACATAGTATTATTTGGCGCTCGGTCTAGTTGGTCGTGCGTCGAAGTACACTTGTTCCTGCAGCGAGGCGACGTCGTCATTTGGAGGCGACAGGTTCGATCCCGGTCAGTAACTATTATAGCTTTCAAATTTTATGTTGTCTAGTGCGTCTTCTAATCTCTATTTCCTTATTCTTCTTCTGTGAGTGCCAAATAATACTATGTGTGTCTATTTATGCAATTGCCTCGCAGCAAGTACGACAGGAGGTTTCCAATCGTTAGAAGTTGTCCCCCTTCCAGAACAGTTTCGGCCCTTTACCTTCATGACACTCTCTTGGGGTGGGCCCACTTAGATCACGACTCCGGGTGGCTATCTCCTGTAGTACCTTTCTATTTCCGAGACGTTTGAGTCTTTCTCCACTTATTTTACACAATCATTATGGGAGCGGCGGTAGAGTAGCGGCTAGACGCTTATCTGGCGGCCTGTAGTCATGGGATTCAACCCACATAAGTGCGGATTGTTTAAATTGATCTGGTGAATGCTTCCAGTCTAAAATGGGTACTGAGGAATGTCCGAGGAAGCAATGCCGACCGGCCTGATACTAACCACATCACTCAGAGAGTGCTAATTACTATATACAAAATATGGATCTAGAGCAGTGTTTCCCAACCTTTTTTGTGCTATGCCCCACCTAAGACTTTCTAAAATTCTTATTGACCCCCCCCCCCGCCCCCCCCCCCCCCCAACAAATGCATCATCTCTAATATTCAAAAATTGAAATGTTCACTAAAGAAACTTAAATTTTTTTTAGAAGGGCTCACGGTTCCCAGAGGGGCCAGAGCCCCCCCCCCCCCCCCCCCCCCCCATGTCCCGCGTCCCTATGTGTCGGTTGCGTAGGGTGAATTTTTTGTTTGTTTGGGTTTGGCGGTTACCCCAGACAAGCTGGTTCCCATGCCTCCCCCTTTTTTGAGTGGATCCTTAGTCTCACTGTGAGATATTGCCCACAGTGGTCCACCAGGCCCACATCTAAGGTGAAGATATGTGATGGGTTTTTATTTGATCATTCCGGCCTCCGACCAGACCAGGCGCACTACTGGGGGGAGAGCAGCAAATGCACCCGATCCTAGCCAAAGGACCGATAGGTTTTAGGAAGAAATCACTAGGAAATTATTGAGCAAACATAGGAAGTACATTTTCAAAACATATAATGGAGAACTGAAATTCAAGTATAAAATAATTTTAATGAAAGATTTTTCTATATTATTTTAATTATTAGTAATTATTTATATTTAGTGAGATCATTGCGCTTGATGCTTGCTGCAAAGAAATTTTAAGTCAGGTTCCAATTTAGTTACCTTCAGTCTCAAGTCTCCCCGTTTTGTTATATCCAGCCGATTTCTTCCATTTTCGAATTGCCCCCCCCCCCCCCCCATAACAATCGAATTGCCCCCCCCCCCCCCCTGTGGGGCGTGGGCCCCACGTTGGGAAACACTGATCTAGTAGCCATTTACTCGATGCGCCCTGATTCGTGTGAAAGAGCCTTTTACTTACGTACAAAAACATCATGTAGTCACTTCTGTCATCAACTCTTGGCGGGGGAGATATACTGCTTACCGTATACATTAATGGACAATCTTAATGGCAAATTAAATAAACAACAATACTGATGCAGTGTGCTTTATTAATAGAAAATAGAACAAAGCATTCGTTGTTAACTTCTTCGTTGTCTTTTTCTTCTTTTTCCCAATTTACGTCAGTGAAGGTTTTTACAGATCTTTCATGCACAATTACTAATTTCTTTGTAAGTTGTTATTCATTATTCAAAATTCTAATCCCCACCGAGGAGGGATTTTTAATGACTGAGGATCCCAGGTCTACCCAACCTTAAATGGGTATCAGAAAATGTTTCCGAAAGTAAAGATGGCCTATGTACACCTATATGAGCTATTTGTGTATACCTATACCAGCTATATGTGTATACGTATACCAGTTATTTGTGTATACCTATACTAGCTATATGTGTATACCTATACCAGCTATTTGTGTATACCTATACCAGCTATATGTGTATACCTTTACCAACTATATGTGTATACCTATAACAGCTATATGTGTATACCTATATGAGATATATGTGTATACCTATACCAACTATATGTGTATACCTATAACAGCTATATGTGTATACCTATACCAACTATATGTGTATACCTATACCAACTATATGTGTATACCTATACCAACTATATGTGTATACCTATAACAGCTATATGTGTATACCTATACCAACTATATGTGTATACCTATACCAACTATATGTGTATACCTTTACCAACTATATGTGTATACCTATACAGCTATATGTGTATACCTATATGAGATATATGTGTATACCTATACCAACTATATGTGTATACCTATAACAGCTATATGTGTATACCTATACCAACTATATGTGTATACCTATACCGGCTATATGTGTATACCTATATGAGATATATGTGTATACCTATACTCAAAGAAATAATATTCAATACCATTGTAAGGATGTGTTCAAATCTGACACACCTATGTTTCTGTGCATCTACTAACCGGATCACCCACAGACAGCCGATTGGTTTAGAAAAATGTGGTCTAGCGCCATGCTGAATGTGTCCAAGTGTATAAGACGGTTCTTAACATTACTAAATTAACCCATCCACCCAACCTAATGACATGATTAACCGATTACTTGCCACGGATGATTAATCGCCTTAATCAACTCCCCGTATCAACCATGCGTTTATATATCGCCGAAATGTTGTCATTGCAAAATTCTCATTTAAAATAATACAGTAATTTTCTCCCAAGCAACCCCAGTTATTTTGATATATAATATAATATGTCTGCTACCATATTAATAAAAATGCTGTGACACACCCCTACTTCCCATTTTCAGCCACCCATTTGTGTTTAGTCCAAACCTATGTTTTGTTTGACACTGAATCTGTTAAGAAGAGAATACGTTATTGATTTATGACAGGCCGACCGGGGATGATTCTCTGCAGGTCGTTGTCGCTGTGAGCAATGATGTTGGACTCAATCCAGCTGCGAAAGGCGGGAACGCTCGCGAGCACAACCGGGAAATGTGGCAATGGGCAGCCCGTTCCAAAAGACACAATGCCGTACAAGACGTAGATAGCTGAAACAATCAGAGGCGACCATATATAACAATATATACAACAATATATACAACAGATAAGAGCAATGGCCAACTGCGCTGATAATGTAATGAGCATGGTCGACGCCTAGGCTCGTAGTTTGCCACAATGAGGGAAAGATTGGCCAATTATTCCCCCTTGCTCTCAGGCTTAGGTAGTTATCGACAGATCTTCCTCATTGCACATCAAAGCATCCAGTCCATAAGTGCTCAGATCTCCTTTTCAGTAAATCCCGTGTAGCGGTAAACCAGTTCTGTTTATTAATCTTTATTTGGGTTCCTGTATAGTGTTCTTGTTTGGCCACATCTCTTTTAACTTGCTGCTCTCGCAGTCTGACCATGGTTGTAAATTCACAGTCATCACTTGATTCTCGCAAACGACTTACTTCTCGTAGAGCATTCACTATATCAGCATGGTCCATGGCTCGTCCGCCCCCCCCCCCCCCCCACAAGAGCCTTACCCGCAAGCCTGTCAATCTGCGTACAAAATATGATGCCGCTGTCACATCACTCACCCACAGTAAAAAAAAAAACTGCTTCGTGACAACAACCCCCCCCCCCCCCCCCCCCCCCCCCCCCCCAAAAAAAAAAAAAAAAAAAAATCCTCCCTACCCAAAATTTAAAAAAAAATCAAAGAAAGAACACTTGTTCTCGTGTTGGGGTAGATTATATATGATGTTCACATTTTGCCTGTCCTGTGCAGGATGGTGCGATCAATCCCAGGTAGATGTTCTAGGCACATCTACGTTCAGTAGCTTGCCATTGCGTTCTGAACGAGAAGTCAACATGTAAGACATCTGACCGGTGTGTGTGTGTGGGGAGGGGGGGGATGAAGCCAATACTCCGCCATCAGCGCGTTAAACCTATCGGCCAAGCCTCTCCATGTATATTGCTAGCGTCACATGTGTACAGACCTATCGGATGTCCATGGTCTCATGTGGTCCATATTATGCCTTTCATTCCCCCAACATTTGTTGGTACCCATTTTAGGCTGTATCGACCAGGATGAGGCAGGCGGCTTACCCACTCACCCCACAAGACCCTTACATTAATACTTATAAGAGGGCACTGCCGCTCTCCGTGTAAAATAGGGTACGGACGCTCTTCGTCATCTCGTATACCCGCGTTCGAAACACAGCTGAGCACGATTTGGCAGTAGACCTGGCTGCGCTGATTTTTTAACGAAAATCTATGGGTGCCGGTCGCTCAGAAATCAATGGCAAACTACTGAACGTAAAACTTACCAAGACATCAACAACAGCTAAAAATGCTGGTGTTGACTGCACACGTCCTGTAAAGGATATGCAACCAACATTTTTTAAGAAGGCACTAATAAATGGTCAAATCCACACATTGATATCAGGTTTGCGAAGTCAGTAAGCGACAGTAAAGGACCCATCTCAACGTCTCGAAGGCTGTTGGGTGCATTGTGCCTGCCCTATAGTTTATAGAACAATAGATACTGAACGATGAGGTCAATATCACAGCAGTTGCCTTCACTTCCCATAAATTGTCATAGTTCTCTATTTAGCCAGGTCGGTCTGGGAACATAAAAATCCTGTAGAAGAAGCCTGCTATGTGAAGTGTCAGGACTATCGCTATATCGTAGGCTTGGGTAAATGACGGAAAAGGTGGGTCAGTCCCTCTCGTAGTGGAACTTATCCCATTATTAACGTGACGGTCTAAGCACGCCCGCTCCTGTAATCTAAGATAAATGTAAGAGAAATCGACACCAGCTTAGATGGAGATTTGAATATATGACGGCTCAGTTAAAATTGTTGCGAATACAATATATTACTACACCAATATTAATTAATTAATTAATTAATTAATTAATTCATTAATTAATTAATTCATTCATTCATTCATTCATTCATTCAGTAGCATGTCTTTTGCAGAAATTCGCTTTCATAACAACTGTCCGGATATCTTCTCGGTTATAAACAAGATGTCCCGCGTTTGATACACCCATCTGGAGATCAACTGCCACATCCTGCACCCATCTTCTCTTTGACCTTCTTCTTCCTCTCCTCCCGGGCCTAAACCCCTCCATTATTGTTCTCTCCAAACGTCCATGACGTTTGAGTGACCACAGTATTCCACTAATGTTAATAAAGGGAAATAACTAGTGTTTAAAGGAACAATTTCAAAAGTGGCATATTAGCGTTCTTCTTCTTCTTCTTCTTCTTCTTCTTCTTCTTCTTCTTCTTCTTCTTCTTCTTCTTCTTCTTCTTCTTCTTCTTCTTCTTCTTCTTCTTCTTCTTCTTCTTCTTTTCTTTGTCCGCCTCTCCCCTTCTTAGAATTCTGTGATATTGACATTTCATGACACGCAACTGATTCGCTTTGTTGTTACATTTAATAACACTGCGGATAGTTCAGAAGAAGTCGGGAACAGATTGGCCGTAGAATGACGGAGGTTAACAGACATTTGAAACACATTGCACGGCACAAGCGAAAATAATTAATAACAATTGTGAAAATAAGCATCTTTCTTTCTTTGAGTATCATGTCTCTGCCTTTTGGGCGGTGGTTCCCCAGGGACCAGAGATGCCCCATGGGGTTCCATGTCCCTGTTTGTCATTCGGATGACCGTCTCTGGTGGCCCTGGACGTGAAACCTCATGGGGCGGCTCTGCCCCCCCTGGGAAAAAATAAAATAATAAAGAAACATCATTTGGGTGTATCATGGATTGTTTCGCAATCATTAAAGAATAATAACTCGATTTTTATCGTATATGTTTAAGAAAAGTTCTTTGTAAATTGTGGATTAAAAAAAAAAAAAGACAGAAAAAACAATTGGCTTTCTGCAAGATCTGCACATGAACAGGATGCAGGACAAGGTAAACGATAGGAGAGCTTGCTAAATGATTATTCTTCATTAGGGGATTAAAGGAAGAAGAAGAAGAAGAAGAAGAAGAAGAAGAAGAAGAAGAAGAAGAAGAAGAAGAAGAAGAAGAAGAAGAAGAAAGACGCCAGAATGTACATTCGTGAAGGTTCCAAAACTGTTGCCATACCTCCAGATTTGAAGGCTGCAGGTCCTCCACTGTCACCTTTACACACGTCAGCGCTGCCATTAACATACCCAGCACACATCATGTGATCTCTGAAGTGCTTGTGGAAGATCTCCTTGCAGACTTCTTGGCTGAGCACAGGTAGCACCGTTTGTTGAAGCACCTCTGATGGCTGTGTCCCGGCTTGAAAATATGGACCAATGTGAGTGTTTAGTCAGTGGGTAAGAAAACAGCTTTACTGATAATTAAACTATTGGTGTATTTTGTTGGGGAAAATTAAACTGTTGGAAAAGATTAGTGGAGAAAGTTAAACTGTTGGAGAAGATGGTTGGAGAAATGTAAATTGTATAAGAAGATTGTTGGAGAAAATTAAACTGTTGGAGAAAGTTAAACCTTTGGAGAAAATTAAACTGTTGGAGAAAATTGCTGGAGAAAATAAAGTTTTCGAGAAAATTAAACTATTAAAGAAGAATGCTGAAAAAATTAACTGTGTGAGACGATTTTTGAAGAAAATTAAATTATTTGAGAAAATTAATCTGTTAGAGAAGATTGCTGGAGAAAATTAAACTGTTGGAGAAGAATTTTTGAGAAAATTAAACTATTGGAGAAATGTAAAGTATTGGAGAAAATTAAACTGTTTTAGAATATTGCTGGAGAAAATTAAACTGCCAAAGTAACTTAAACTGTTATAGTAGATTGTTGGAGAAAATTGTTGGAGAAAATTAAATCATAATTCTTTGGTCAAATTATGGGAAGACAAACACTAGAAAAAGTTGTGACAACTGGAAACATTTGTGGAATGAGAAATGGATTAAGAAAACCAAAGGAACATTTTTGACAGCCTTGTGTCATGGCACAGAAGGATATCAACGCACGAAGAGAGATACATGTTCTTGGAGATTGCAAGATGTGGACATTATGGTCGCCAACGCCAGTCGACAAGACATTGATGATGATGATAGATATTGAAAAGCTCACACACACACATGCACGCGCGCGCGCGCGCACACACACACACACACAGACACACAGACACACACACACACACACACACACACACACGACAAGGTTAAAGAAGCAAACAAGGGGAAACATCATCACATGTTAAAAAACAGTCCATCCCAGAACACCACTCCCTTGACAACCCGTTGGAGAGACTCAATCCCGTCTTCAATGACGCTGCCTCATGCAAGTTCCATACCCGAAGTGTCATTAATGTTTAGTGCCCACTTTCGTTATGGTCGTTGCCTGCCTCTGTTCAGGGAATTATGCCTGTTATTTTCTAGTAGTTAGTTAGTTAGTCTTTCCTCTTGAGCCTAAGGCGACGCATAGGGCAGAAGTCATGGCTCTCCATGTCTGGCGGTTCGCTGCTACCTGTTGTAGATCCTGGATGTTCACTTGGCTGTTGAATGAGCCTTCTCTGATGATGGCTCTACTTAGGGTCTCTCTTGGGCTTCCCCGTTTTCTATACCATTGAAATATTTCATATGACTAAAGTATGTAAGTTGACAGAATATGCTTTATCGAAGGGACATAGCCTTGGAAATAAGACATTGCTTCTGAGCCAGTTTTCTTCGCGGATCAAGTCATGTGGAAAGTATGTACTAATTTCTTCTTTACGTTTTCTAAGACGTTTTCTGTAGCAATACAATCTATAAATCTCGAACTTTCTTCCTTAGATGGTAATATGTATTGTTTATGTTCACTGTATTCTTTTGAAATGTGTTTTTAATTTCTATGTGAATGTAACATGCACAATAAACAATTGATGTACTAAACATGATTGGATGGGAGGATCAATGTAAGATGGACCTGCATGCCCAATGTTTGACCCTGCGAAAATAAATTTCGTTTTTGTTCCG
>JACEFZ010012824.1:0-40516 GCA_014155875.1 Cepaea nemoralis
AATAAAAATCATTCAATCATCACCCCCATCTTTTTTTGTGTTTGTCCCCAATGGGGGTGAAGTTAAAAGATCTACTTCAGCAGTAACATCATGAATAGAATATACATATGATATATATGATGAATAACAGAAAAACTTGTTAGACTTTTACTAAACATGGTATGAACTCTCTAGTGGGTATTACAACATCTCAAAGTAAAAACACAAGAGCAGGTGTCATTTCCCACTCCCTTGAGATGATATATAGATATATCATACCAAATGACAATCTTATAACATCATTTATTACAGCATCAAGCAGTAACAATCATGAGCATAAAAGGTAAAATACTCATAAAAGAGAAATCATGGGAATCTTTTCCCATACACTTGAGATTATGTATATCATACCACATGAAAATCCCATAACATCATTTATGAAAATAAAAGACTACAAGACAATCTATGTGTATTTACAACCAGGTAAACAAAAGATTAACCCCTAAGTGCATGAAAAAGTCAAGCGAGAATATATATATCTCTCTCTCTATCTAACACCCTATATTAAAGTTGTACACAAATGTGAGATAGTAATATTTCTCCATCATAAGAGCAGAAATACAAAATAAGCACTCAGGAAAAAAACACTTTAAAACACAGAGACCAGTTGTGAAAAATAAGTATTTAGGAATAAAGTAAGTTCACAAAATCATCTCAGAAGAATGACTCATAGCAAGATTATATGGTAAGCTTTATGAAGGCTGACTGGACAACATGGCGGTGTCCAGGCTGTGTGACGTAAACCAACATTTCAATGAAAGCGATTCTCCTAATTTTCACACACACAACTTCAATCATGATATTAGTTGCCACAAAGCATTTATCCTAATACATAACATGATATGTTGTATATAATATAATGCTCACCTAAAACGCAGAGAATAAGTGGGCTTTTAATTAACCCATTAACAATGGGTCACCGCTAACGTTGGAGAAACATGGCGATTGACCAGACCGCTTTGTCTACCAAGCCTTTGTCTAGATTAAGCCGTGTTTCCGGGGCGCGGCCAATCAATTGCCTTCAAACAAAACGAAAATTTCGTTTCGTTAATTCTCCCGTCCTAAGTTTTCATAGCGCGTGAAGCTGTCTGCTGGAAAAGACTGAGGGATGATGACATACATGTCACAGCTTCATTGGCTGTAGACATTCACTTCCACTAAGACATGACATGGACTGCAACACTCGAACGTTATCGGGTGTACATAAACGCAGCTGTGTCAATAGCTCTATTAAAAACTGGATGCACCTTCCACGAATTTCTTTCTCATCGGGAAACTTGTAGTCTGCTATTTCTTTCTCAAACTCATAACCTAGATTGGGATTAGGATCTAAATAATCTTGAATAGTATCACTTTGTTATTTTTTCCCCAGGAATAGCAATCTTTGAACTGATAGAATAAATGAGCTGGACAAGATCGCAGAGTAGTTTTGTTGGATCCTGTATATCTGCTTCGAATTTCTTATTCACACTTTGAACTTCTCTGAGAATATGCTTGAGAAATATGAGATACACATAGTTTTTCATGTCGCTAAACATAGAATGTAGAAGTTCTGCTGTATAACAGCGCTCGTTGAGTCTTGCTACATCAAAATGAGTTCTGAGCTCGACCCACTGCTGCAATATTCTGACAATGGCAGATAGAATGGACGTCCATCGTGTCTGGCTTAATTGAGCAATCTTTAGCGGATGTTGTCCATCATTAATTGAAGCAAAAGGCTCCCTGTACTTTGCTTGACGAAGACTTGAGTGAGAAAACCAGTTATATGTTTCTCTAATTATGAATATGTTCCTGGGCAGACAAGCAGCTGCAGCCTCGTTTCAGAAATGTCATAGCTCTCATCAATCAATAAGCTGTATTTACTTTTGCCAATATCAGCTGTCAAGTCTGTTGTGAAATATGGTGCAAGTACATTTGAAATAACTGCTCTGAACTTAGTTCTCCTAAGCTTAAAGTTCTTGCACCCTTTGTTGTCACCAAAGTGTGCCTTGCAGAGTTCACTTAAATGGTCAACAACGCGAAGCGAACAATGGCCAGCTATGAACAAACTCATCCATCCTTCTGTTTCTTTGACATCATCTTTCAGTTTGTCAAATGCAATTGTTGTTTGCCTTTGTGTACTGAATAGTTGTTCGGCTTGCTAATGTTTCGTTGTATTCTTGTGCCTCTCAATATCATTTAACCTGGCTGCAATGGAACATTTGCAATATTTGCAAAAACACTTAGTATTATCCCCTTCTACTTTTAACAACCATTTTTGAAATCTCGTGTCACTGTTCTCTGAAATGTTGACAATATTTCTTGCTCATGGTGAAACACAAATAAGCTTAAATGAAAGTATAATGTAGACACCACAAAATTATGAACTCGATTACAAGCTAATGTATTGATGTTTGGACTTGTCTGCAAGATGGCGTTCGCTTTCAGCTAAATGGTATTAAAGGGAGTTAAATTAGTTGAATATTGCACAGTAACGTACTAAGACTTTTATTTCCTTGCTTCAGTTCAAATTCGGCTTTTCAGTGTTCCCAAAATGAATTTTAAAGTAATTTTTACCCACCCCAAAAAAGTATCAAAAACATTTTGTAAAGCACTAAATTTACGCGGCGCGGCCGTGCTAAAAGGAAAATTTTTGCACTGACTTGAAAAGGCACTAAATTTAGCGCGAAAAGTAATAAAATGGCAACACTAGCCCTGGATTATATATATATGGATATGTGTATATTTAGATGATCACATAAAGGTAGAGCTTTACATCCGTGGTTTCTGTAATGTCCCTGCACAACGAATTGCTATCTTTACATTTGAAGACAGCCGCCAGTTTCAGTCCCTGCCATACTCCATTTTGCAATCGTTGCATTCGCTACACTGAAATATTCAATCTTGTCAATAATCTTCAAGCTATTGAGAAATGCAGTCTCGTGAACTAAAATCATATGCTGTAAGAAGCTTGTCTAGGCATTTCAATGTTTTTCTTAACATGAAATCTACTATAGTCTGTCCAGAAATGAATGCTGTCATTCACGGTCAATTATTTTGAAAACTATCTTGCATCGTTATGAAATTTGTCCTGCCGTCTTATCTTTATCCCCACCCAAGGAATATGTCTTTGATAAGGTCCAAAAGCAACTTAAATCATGGAAAGCGGCGACATTTCTTTGCTGTTTTTGTGAAAAACTAGTTATTTCTCGCCAACAAACTTGTTTTACGGTAATGAATGCCCCGCAAGTTCAGATGACGACACAAAGCTTATCCGGATTCGTCTGGGAGTGGGTGCAATGTCTACTCTGCTGAGACGGAACATGATTACCTGTTTTGCATGACGAATATAGCTGTGAATGTCCCTGTAGTGGGCTTCCTTCATAACAATCAAGATGTTGGTCCTCTTTTCATTGAAGTGTATAAAATTGTTCGTGTTATCCCCTCATTTGACATGTTTCTTCTCACGTTTCTTGTTATGCCACAATATGTCAGTTCCCACCACAATATTACTCTTCGGTTGGTATTCAATGCGTCTAGAGCTTTTTCTTTCAATGCCAGTTGTTTGTCACCATTGAGGGCTTACTGAATTGAAAATTCATCACTGTGGAATACAAACTGTTGCTATTGACAAGTTGTATTGTTTGTGCCGATGCTTGTCATGTTAAGGGCCTGTAATTCTTCTTCTGAATAGTTGGAGCAAAAATATCCAAGTAGGTGTGCATGTGGATTAATGTCTGCGATCTGCCCAGACCTTAATCTGTGTCGCACGATTCCAGTAGGTTGATGACTGCTCTCGGTTGCATAAAATTCAATCCATCCTTTCTCCAATAGTCATCCTCCTCTTTCAACACATGGCCCTCACATTTTTTCCACTAACTTTTATCAATATTTAATAGCGCGGACTGGGTTAGTATCTTGATGTCAGACAATTTGAATATAGTATTGTCAGCTGCCACCTGTCCTTTAATTTTAGCCCACACAAGTTCTATAGGGTGTAAATGAGACTGGTACGGCGGAAGTCTCAAGCACCCATGACGATGCTCTTCTATCAACTTGTTGATTTGATATTTCTTGCTTTTTGGCGTCTGTTTTACAAGGGACAACAATTCTAGCTAGAAATGTGTTTCTGGAAATGGTACGTTTTCCATTCGGAGCCATATCTTTATTGCCTCCTTTGTGCTCGATGCTGTAGGTATTTTGTCTTCTTGGGCTACAACATTGATATCATGCATTGTCCATAATTGGACACGATGCTCTATCTAGAGATGGAAGCACTGTATTCTCGAGCCAATCGCTAAATACATTACCATTCATCTTATTATGATAATCCCTATTGTCTGTATGGTTTGATACGAACACGAGTCCAGCATTCTGTAGTGAGCCATTATGCGTATTACCAGCATGGGCCATGACCAAATGCTGTCCTATACTACTAGGCACATATCGCTTTATCTTTCCATCCACTGATTAGTTAGTTAGTTAGTCGACAGATCATCCTCGTTGCACATCGAACCATTCAGTCCATAAGTGCTCGGATCCCCTCCTCAGAAAATCCCGCAGCGTGTAGCGGCTAACGACACCAGTTCTGTGTTGGTTTATCAATCTTCTTTGGCTTCCTGCGTAGTGTTCTTGTTTGGCCACCCCTCTTTTAATTTGCTGCTCTCGCAGTCTGGCCATTGTTGTAGATTCACAGTCATCACTTGGTTCTCGCAAAAGTCTCACTTCTCGTAGAGCATTCAGAATGTCAGCCTGGTCCATGGCGCGTCCGCCCTCCACAGTAGCCTCACCTGCGAGCTTGTCAGCCCGCTCATTCCCTTGTACTCCCGCATGCCCTGGCACGAAGATGAAACTAATCTTTGCCAGCCGAGACCGCTTCAGAGGCAGCAACCATTCTCTTCGGATCGACCCCTTCTCTATCCTCTTGATCATGTTCATTGAGTCGCTAAGGAAACAAGCCCTAGTGAATATCTGTGTCTCGAGCCATGTTATTGCTTTACTTACTGCCATGACTTTCATGGTCAGGCTACTTGTGGTTTCAGTGAAAGCACCAGAGTCCTCCTTCACAATTCTCCCTCCGGCCCGAGCTGTAAAGGCCCATGAGCTTCTCACATGTCGGACGACCGACCCATCTGTGTAGATGACCGCGTCACCGTCTAGCGAATTCTCGAAAATCAACGCTTGTACTTCAGCCTCAACAGCAGCCGGATTTTCTTGTCTGCATTTTCTATCTAGTTGGATGCAAACTGAAAAGGATGTGCAGAAGTCTGTTGGCACTTGCACCCACTCCTCGCCAGGTTCTAAGTCCTCAAGTGAACACACCTGTTGAAGAATGTCTTCGGCTTGACCCATCCACGACCGTCCTCTTTTTAACCTGCTGCCCTTCACCTTCCTAATTTCACTATGCAGTGGATGTTGTGTGTTTGCGTTAATTCTGAGGTAGGCGCGTGCCCTGCAAACTTGTATTCTCTCTTCAATGGTTGGAAAATCAAGAAGGTAGCGCATCGCCCTGCATGCTGTATCTCTTGTACATCCAAGAATAATGCGCATAGCTTCATTCTGTATCCTTTCCATCCTTTCTATCTGCTTATGGCTGAGAGTCAGGATTGCCATTGCATACTCCAAAACAGACATGACCAGCCCCTCGTACAGAAGACATAGATGGCGCTGCTCAGTTTGCTGCCGCCATCACCCGCAACGCTGCCAAACCCCGCTTGGCCTTTGTTATCACCTGGTCTATGTGCACATTATAAGCAAGGCTTCGATCAAACCGTATCCCCAGGTACTTCATTGCCTGCGTTCTTTCCACCGTCTCTGAACACAGCATTACAGTTGGTGTTGGATTGTTGACAATATGATTATTCAACGAGAACCAAGTCACTGTTGCCTTTGTTGGGTTGACCATTGCCCCAGCTTCATCACACCAAGTACTTATGCGATTGAGTTCGGTTTGTAGTTCCACAGCAACCTCCTCTCTATCCTTACCCTGACGATACACTAACACATCATCGGCATATGACAATGTCCTGCCAGGTCCAGTGATCTGCTCACTGGTGATTCTCACTGTGTAGGCGTTGAACAGTACCGGAGATAATGGTGATCCCTGTGGTAGGCCAGGATATATTGTTGTTGGTTCCGAAGTCCAACTGCCACATCTAAAAACTACTTTCCGTTGGAATAGGGCTGCAGCGATCCAACTAAGGAGGACTGATTGCCATTCCTTATCACTTGTGTAGTGCGCATTGATCCAAATACACTATGCTAATTTTCTTTGCGCATTTCCCTTAATTCCCCCACCTCCGCGTGGTGCAGACCGGGCAACCATGACCGCGAGGTCATGGGCTAACGGGGCTCGCCATAGGGTATGGACTCCCTGTGGTCAGATTTGTGTCCTAAACCTGCGACTGGCCTAGCAAGCTGGCATGGGATCTACATACTGCTCGTAGAAACGAGTAGTATAAACGGACTGACCCAAATGGATATCGACCTGGCATTGTTAATGGACTAAGAGATAGATCAGAGACTCAAAAAATAGGCACAATCAACGTCTGTGGTTTCAATAGTAAAGAAGAGGAGCTTATAGAAACGATGGAAGAGAGGAAAATTGGACTGATGGGAATAGCGGACACCAGAACAAAGGGGAAAGGATGCAAGGAGCTCCACCGCAGTTACACGTTTGTTTACTCTGGAGTAAACAGCAAGAAAGGGCAAGACACGGTGTGGGAATAGTCATCAAACCACGGCTAGCAAGAGGAATACTAGAAATAAAATATATATCAGAAAGAATCATAACAGTGAGAATAAAAGAACGAACAATTACAACATATGTACAGATATACGCACCATGTAATGCAAACAATAATGAGCAAGAATGCGAGGACTTCTACGAAGACATACATGACGTGCTAAATAAAATAGATAAGCAGGACATCATAGTTATGGGAGACTTCAATGCAAGACTAGGACATAACAGAGTGGGCATAGAAAAACATCTGGGAGCATATGGAGATCAGCAAAATGAAAGGAATGATAACGGAAGTAGAATATTAGAGCTATGCAGCCAACACGACCTCTATATAACAAACACATTCTATAAACATAAAGATTCACAATATACACCTGGTATAAATGGAACGATCTAGATACTAAAAGCCAAATTGATTTTATATTAAGAAATAACAGAAAGAGAAATATATTAGATGCAAGGGCAGTGCCAATTTCAGTATAAACACAGATCATAAAGCAGTCATTGCCACAATAAAAACAATCAGAAGAAGAAAACAAAGAGCAGGAAAATACATGCCATGAGAATCAGTAAACTTAAAAAAACGAGGCAGTAAGGGAAAATTATGAGAAAGAACTGAACTCTTTGAAAAATTACCTACAGAGAGAAAAACAGTGGAAGAAGAATGGGAGATATTCAAATCAAGCATTTTAAATACTGCAAAAATAACATGTGGAACCACGAAAAAACACAATCACGCCCAGAAAAAAAATCCGGATGAACGCAGAAGAAGAACCTGACGACTTTTGACAGTTCAGGACTATCAGGTAAATGATTGCAGTGATCCTGAAGGTTTTCATCTCGTGTTCCTGTGGTTTAGGTGTATTGGGACTAAAGAGGGTCGTGTTATCCATATCCAGTCATGATGTCTGGACCAAAACACAAGCCACTAGATGATAGCCCACCTATTATGTATTTGGAGTTGTTTCTCATACTCAATCTTATTAAATTGTTTATGAAAGAAACAGATATGCCAGGCAGTTTCTAGAAAGTGGAGTCCTCAATAGAAGGTATGTGGCTCGTGGTTGGGTTGAGGAGGAGGTTACTGTGAATGAAAAAAGCCTTGTTCTCTGATGTCTTTTGTGAGATCACCAGCACATTCAGACCACTACAAAACAAGGGCAAGAAGTAATGGCAATACAGATAAATGCTCTGCCCATTAGTTGATCCAGTACAGAGGAGAGACACAGGACAGTAGATCTCCCCTCTGCCGTGCATCCACCTTGACGAGGTAGAGGGGCTTGAGCGTTCCAATGACCCCAAGAGCTATGCCGATGGTAGCACAGCTACTGGTAGGGTCACCCATGTCGGACAGGTCAAGGGAGAGGGACCAGACGAAGTGACGCACAAACCTGCTGCCTTGTAGGTAGACTGGGGACAGTCAAAGGCTAGGGAAAGCATCCCGAAAAATGCTTGTCGATATCGGATGTACTGAGCCACAGGCTTGACAAAGAAGTGCAACGTAACTATCATTTCATGATGCCACAGATGAAAATAAATCGTTATGGTGCTAATCCCGTGAAGTCCCATCAGGCGGTGATAGTGCCGGGCCCCCTGCCTCGAGGGGGTCCACCCATGACTACTGGTGGTCACCTTCCCCTGTGCTGTGGAGTCAAGGCACAGAGGAGTAGGTTAAGAGCTATTGACCAAACACCTGGGACTCTCAACATACTACAATGGAATGCCGAAGGAGTTTATAACAAGAAAGCCTCCCTACCACAGCGTCTTCATAAAGATAGAATAGATGTGGCATGCATTCAAGAGACACACCTCAACGCCAATCGCACATTCTCAGTCGAGGGATATCAGGCCACACGTTTCGACCGCGAAGGACACAAAGGAGGAGTTGTAATACTTACACGAAATACAATACCTTGCAGCGAAGTATCTGTGATCTCTGACAACCAAACGGAAATTATAGGTGTTGATATAATGATAAAGGACATGAAAATAAGAATTTACAATCTGTATAGCCCGGCAGATAAGGATCTTACACTCTCAAACATGGAAATAACTGACACAAATTGCATTGTTGTCGGAGACTTTAATAGCCGCTCAGAAAGATGGGAATACCCAGATACTGACAAAAGAGGAGATGAAGTGGAGGACTGGGAAATAGACTCAAATCTCCATCTACTCAACAAAGCGGATGACACACCGAGCTTCTACTCCAGAAGATGGATTACCACTTCTACTCCAGACTTAGCTTTCTGCACAGGAGACATCCTCCACAAAATCGATCGCCATGTGCTTGACCAATTAGCAGGTAGTGACCACAGACCAATCAAGCTTGTAATAAATATGGAGTATGTTCCACAGGAGCAAAAGCCTTTGCCTCGCTGGAATTACAAACGAGCAGATTGGGACAGATTTGCCATACTAACAGACAAATATTGTGAAAACATAAATACACGATATGGCAACATGAAGCAAATGGTGGAAAGTCTAAACAGAGCATTAATACAGGCAGCCACTGAGTCTATTCCAAGAGGAGCGAGGAAAAATTACAAACCATACTGGACTGAGGAACTACAAATTTTGGAGGACAAAGTTGAAGATGCTAGGAAGACCGCAGAGAGAGAACAAACAACTGAAGCGAACATCTCTCTCAAAGCCATCTCAGCAAAATATAAAAGAACAGTAAATCAAACAACAAGAGATTGTTGGAGGAAAAAAACAGAAAACCTGAATTTTGACAGGGATGGAAACAAACTATGGAAACTAGTGAAAGCCATGAACAATGAAGGACCTAGAAACAAACAAATAACAATTAAACAAGGAAATGCCTTGCTTACAGGAAAAAAGGCTGCAAATGCACTAATGGAACACTATGCCAGTGCAAACCACATTGATATTACAGCCGAACAGAAGAAAGCAATCAAAGATAAACAGATACATCATAGATATACAGAGACAGCAGCAGAATATATGATGGCAAATCTAACAATGGAAGAAATGGAACAGGCAATGAATACCCTAAAAAAGAAGACATCACCAGGAAAGGATGGAATCACAAATGAAATGCTAATAGGACTAGGCACTAAGGCAAAAAAGAAACTACTAGCAGTCCTAAATTACAGCTGGAAGAGGGGAATAGTCCCACAGGCATGGAAGGAAGCTATACTAATACCAGTCCCAAAGAAAGGAAAAGACCTGGAAGAACCAAATGGCTATCGACCTATCAGTCTTCTTAGCTGTGTAGGAAAATTAATGGAACGCATTATCAATGGCAGGCTAACATGGCATCTGGAAGAAAACCAACTCTTAACACCTCACCAAGCAGGATTCAGAAAGTACAGATCCACTGAAGATCAAATAACCTATATAGCTCAGGAAATAGAGGATGCCTTCCAAGAGAAAAAGCACACACTAGCGGTCTGGATAGATTTAGAAAAAGCATTTGATAAAGTATGGAAGGAAGGACTGAAAGTAAAACTGCAAAAAATGCATGTTTGTGGGAAAATGTACAAATGGATCAGCCACTACCTTGAGAACAGAACTGCCAGGACAAAAGTACAAGGACAAACCAGCAAAATGATGCTGTTGGAGCAAGGTGTCCCCCAAGGAGGAGTTCTTTCACCAACATTATTCCTAGCATATATAAACGACATCACGGAAAATTTTCCAGCCAGAGTACACACATCATCCTTTGCAGATGACCTAGCTATATGGACATCTGAAGAATATATTAGTACAGCTAACAGCAGAATACAGCAAGCCCTATTAGCGCTAGAGGACTGGTCAAAATCATGGCTAGTGAAGATAAGTGAGGAGAAAACAACATGCACAGTATTCTCCCTCTCAACTAAAACTCAGCAACCTAAGCTGGTATTGAATGGAAAAATATTGCGCCATGAAGAAAATCCAAACTATCTAGGAGTCACTTTGATCGTCGCCTGACATGGAAGACACAGGTTGAGAAAAATCGAACAAGAGCAAGGCAAAGAATGGCAATCATGAAAAAGCTTGCTGGTACAACGTGGGGAGCAGATGAGAAAGTTCTCAAGAAGTTATATACTGGACGGGTGAGGCCAGTACTGGAATATGGCATTGCAGCTTGGGCAACAGCAGCTAAGTCAAACTTTAACAAAATAAGCAGAGTCCAAAATCAAGGAATGCGAATCATAACTGGAAGCCTGAAGACAACGCCTATTAATGAACTAGAAAAGATCACTTGTTTACAACCAATGCAGGATAGAAGAGATAGCAGAGCCCAGCAACAAGCTGAAAAATTTAGAAGATTGACAGACCACCCTATGTATAAAAGGTTTAGTGGTTTTGGAAAGGGAAGACTGAAGCGTAGCAACTTTGTAGAAACTGCAAAACGAAAGATTAGGGCAGATCCCATACTTAACATATCAACAGTCAAACCCATTTACAATGCAGACAAGTTCCCAGCTTGGAGACAGCAGCTACTGCCTGAGATGATAGAAAACATTCCTGGTATTGAGAAAAAGAACACTCAGCATGAAACCGAAAGAAGAGAAATAACCCTAAACTACATAAAAGAACATTACCCAAGCAGCAATTGGACCCATGCATATACAGATGGATCAGCCAAAAATTCAGTAGAGAATGGAGGAGGAGGAATTCTCCTAAATTTAAAAAATGGAGTGAAAAAAACACATTCAGTGGCAACTGGAAAGTTTTCAAGTAACTTCAAAGCGGAGGTAGAGGCTCTGAAAACTGCAGCAGAAATGCTCTTGATGGAGGAAAATAAAGAGACGCAAATAGCTATCTTTACAGATGCAAAGTCAGCTGTCTCAATACTGAAGAGCAATTACAGCACAGAAATAGCTGACCTAAGAGCAGCACTCCATGGTCTATGCCAGAAATCCAAAAAAGTTGTAATACAGTGGATACCATCACATTGCAGTATACCTGGAAATGAAGAGGCTGACAGACTGGCAAAAGAGGGCGGACGACTACCACAGCCTGACATAGACATAACCTATAACGAGGCAAAGAGGTTGATAAAAAGCACTTATAGAACCAAATGGGAATCAGAGCATCCAGGTCACCAGAAGGATGATGCATATTACAAACTCGACCGAAGAGAACAAGTAGCAATCTTCAGACTCCGCACTGGACATAACAGGCTGAAATACCACTTGTTCAATAAACTAAAGATAGGAGATACCGATGAATGCAATTGTGGAACTGGTAAAATGACAGCTAAACATTTGCTGCAGGAGTGCCCAATATATGCAGAACAGAGAAAGATATTTTGGCCCACACCTGCTTCATTTGAGGACAAGCTCTATGGAGATATCAACAAGCTCAAGTTGACTGCAGCTTACTTTAACTACATTCAGGTTGACATTTAAAGGTGCATGAAGAAGTATTTAGACTGCCGCACTTCATACCACAGGTATGTCGGTTACAAAAGCGCCCCAGAGGCATGAAATGGAATATTGCTTGGATAGCAAATCCATTACGTGGAAAGTCCGAACCAAAAGCTCACTGTGTGGGCTTCATAAAAGGTGGAAAAAGTGTCCCAGTGGCACGAAATGGAATATTGCTTGGATAGCAAATCCATTATGTGGAAAGTCCGAATCGAAAGCACACTGTGTGGGCTTCATAAAAGGTGGAAAAAGTGTCCTAGTGGCACGAAATGGAATATTGCTTGGATAGCAAATCCATTATGTGGAAAGTCCGAATCGAAAGCTCACTGTGTGGATGTCATCTGCAGACTGCATACTTCTGGTTTCCGGAAGAACAGCCTATGGTGAATGGAAGGCCCAATATACGGAAGTGAGGCTAAGCAGCCATGTGCAGGACGTGACGATTCCTTGGGTGAGCCCAGTACCAGAGCGCTGTGTGTTGGCTCTGCAAGTATGGAAGCCTCCTTGGATGGCGGGGAATGCCCATGGTCTGCCCCTGCCTTCCCTTGAGGGCTGACCAGGATGTCTTTGGCTGTTCTATATGGGCCAGCTGGGATGGGGGATAACACCACAACAGTGAGAGCCAAACGTCCTAAGAAACCCCCGGGAAGGTTAACCCGGTCAACAAATGCCCGCAGAAGTCGGATGTGTCGGCCTAACGGCGCAAGAACGCAGCTCTGCTGTGGACAGGCACAACGCAATCACGTCCGAGAAAAAACTCCGGATGAACGAAGAAGAAGAAGAAGACAGTAGATCTCACCCCCCCCCCCCCCCCCCTACTCTTCTCCTTTCTCAAACCTATCTGTAGCCCCTTTTCATTCTTGTCAACCTAACTATAAAATTCAGTTGTGACCAAATATTAATGGGGGAATTATGGTTAGCGGATGGATGAATCCAGTACAAAATAGGCACATCGAATTGTCTGAGATGAAATTGGGACAGCTCAGCTGCTGACAGAGCGTTGGTTCAGTCATCACAATGTTTGGTAATACTAGAGTCATATCTAAAATACTCCAAGATGGTAACCTATACCAGTGAAGATCTGCCAAGCCCAATGTCTTCAGCAATCATCAGTTGCTTGTTACTTGGACAATCCTACTACCATTTCAGTCCAAACATCTTATATTAACTCTGGAAGAGAACATTCTCAATGTACGACAGAATGAATGTCGACAACAGAGGCATAGACTGGTTTTATATTAGAACTATGTTCAGACCATGGGATCCCTGATTTTAGAAAGACCCAAACATATATTAGTAGGAGCCTTCTGCAAGACCAACATGTGTGGGATATTTTGTCGCCAGCAATTGCTCTTAACGTTTATTATTTAATTGACATGCATGCTTGGTATATTGGGGTATTTTGTGCTCGCAGGTCTGCCAAATGTTTCTCCATTCCACAGAGTTCTCTGAATTAAACTGGTGAAATTTAGCTCTCTTCTTATTCAATGATGTGCCAGTTTTCATTACATGTTTAATTAAACCATTAATTAACATTCTTGAAGAATTTGGAACAGCATGTGGCTGATGAGTAGACAGTGAATTACTGACCTACTGTAAGCTCCTAAGAACAATTGTTCATGGAGGAGAATTGTAACCGTTTCACCTTACCGGGAAAATGGATGCAAGTGGGGGTCAACTTTGGTTCTCCTTTTGGGAAGAGAACACTTGTGGCTTTCTTAATATACCCACAAGTCCCCTGGACATCCTGAGTGCTTTTGGGTCACATTATCTTCCAGTGACCTATCCACTCGTTAGAAATTAGTCCCATCTCTAGCGTTACTTCACAATGTGGGATACTTTGGTGGGTACTAAATCCTCCCAACATGCCACAGGGGGCAATGATTTAAAAAATCAATTTACAGGACAAAATCTGCTCATCACATTTTACTCATACACATACGGAAAGCACAGAAGTACTGATGACAATATTTTATTTTTTAAATTAAACTACAGCCAGCAACTACTTCAATAACCCAGCTGAGCCAGTGTGGTCTGGTAAGGTTCAATCTTCTTGGCCACGTTTTTCTTGGCTTGTTCTCGCAGTTTCTGAAAGCACAGATCACATGAGTCAAAGGTTCAGTCTGTCACAATGCAACATCTCTAATCAATTATACAAGTGCAACTGCCTCAGACTGGTTGAGTGTCCAATGTGTTAAATGCCACCAGCGGCACTTGTCATTGAATCTATCAACAAGAAATAAGTGACAAAATATGATAATATATATGATTGTGGCAGTTAGGTAGTTCCTGAGATGGTAGAGGATTATGCCTCCTGTGACAAACAGCAATCTGTATCAGATGGTAGTGCATGTGGTTGGTTTCATCAACAGTTCAATGCGCTGTGGTGTATCATCACTCACAGATTGCTGCTACTGGCAACAGAAATGGTTCTTCAGAGATACTTTGCTTTCAGCAAATACGCATGCATATGATTATAACTGCAAGCAAGGTGCTAGTTTCTGTACTAAATAAATACCATACTAATAAAGTAACTGAAATTATAATATAAAACTCGGTAGATGCAATCTGTATCAGATGGTAGTGCATGTGGTTGGTTTCATCAACAGTTCAATGCGCTGTGGTATATCATCACTTAGATTGCTGCTACTGCTTGCTTACTGCCTAGTGGCATACATCATTGCTTGCCAATAACTACATGCCCACCTACAATAACCTTTGTGGGAAGGCTTGATGAAAACACAGGTTTAAAAAGAAAGTATTCAGCAACACCAGCAGACAAATAAAGTGAACAATGGACAAGCACACAATTTACTTTTGGATCAAGCAGCACAACAGCAAGAACATACATGCAAGAATAGAGTTCTGATGGGAGTAACATTTTACTAAGAACTCAATCTACTTGCACCTCGTGCATGTTTCATCTCCACTCCATCAAAAAGTTCTCTGCACATGTTTAGTAATAAGATTCCTACTGATGCCCTTGCTACATATACAGAAATAGATATCTATGCATTCCTGTAGCAATCTGTATCAGATGGTAGTGCATGTGGTTAGTTTCATCAACAGTTCAATGCGCTGTGGTATATCATCACTCACAGTTGTGTGAGAATGACTATAGGTCACCACTGACCACACCATGTTGTGTGTGAGAATGACTATAGGTCACCACTGACCACACCATGTTGTGTGTGAGAATGACTATAGGTCACCATTGACCACACCATGTTGTGTGTGAGAATGACTATAGGTCACCTACTGGCATACATCACTGCTTGCGTATAACTACATGCCTACCTACAATAACCAGCGGAAGGGAAGGCTGGGTGGCAACACAGGTGTTTTACAAAAAACTATTCAGCAACACAGCAGACAAATAAAGTGAATATTGGACAAGTACAGAATTACCTTTGGATCAAGAAACAGCAAGTACATACATGCAAGAAGAGAGTTCTGATGGGTAACATTTTAAAAAGATTTCAATCTACCTGCACCCCGTGCATGTTTCATCTCCACTCCATCAAAAAGTTCTCTGCACATGCTTAGTAATGAGATAAGTTCCTACTGATGCACGTAGCCACTCTCTACTTGCTACATATACAGAGATAATAGATATCTACGCATTTATGTAGCAATCTGCATCAGATGGTAGTGCATGTGGTTAGTTTCATCAACAGTTCAATGCGCTGTGGTATATCATCACTCACAGATTGCTGCTTCCATGCATACTAGTCCAGGTGTATAACAACATTCCATAAAAATTAATGTTTACGCAACTGCCTCGTCTAAAGACGACCATAGCATACTGTGGCTGAGAATGACTATATGTCACCACTGACCACACCATGTGTGTGAGAATGACTATAGGTCACCACTGACCACACCATGTTGTGTGAGAATGACTATAGGTCACCACTGACCACACCATGTTGTGTGTGAGAATGACTATAGGTCACCACTGACCACACCATGTTGTGTGTGAGAATGACTATAGGTCACCACTGACCACACCATGTTGTGTGTGAGAATGACTATAGGTCACCACTGACCACACCATGTTGTGTGTGAGAATGACTATAGGTCACCACTGACCACACCATGTGTGAGAATGACTATAGGTCACCACTGACCACACCATGTTGTGTGAGAATGACTATAGGTCACCACTGACCACACCATGTTGTGTGAGAATGACTATAGGTCACCACTGACCACACCATGTGTGTGAGAATGACTATAGGTCACCACTGACCACACCATGTTGTGTGAGAATGACTATAGGTCACCACTGACCACACCATGTTGTGTGAGAATGACTATAGGTCACCACTGACCACACCATGTTGTGTGAGAATGACTATAGGTCACCACTGACCACACCATGTTGTGTGTGAGAATGACTATAGGTCACCACTGACCACACAACCATGTGTGTGTGAGAATGACTATAGGTCACCACTGACCACACCATGTTGTGTGTGAGAATGACTATAGGTCACCACTGACCACACCATGTTGTGTGTGAGAATGACTATAGGTCACCACTGACCACACCATGTTGTGTGTGAGAATGACTATAGGTCACCACTGACCACACCATGTTGTGTGAGAATGACTATAGGTCACCACTGACCACACCATGTGTGAGAATGACTATAGGTCACCACTGACCACACCATGTTGTGTGAGAATGACTATAGGTCACCACTGACCACACCATGTGTGAGAATGACTATAGGTCACCACTGACCACACCATGTTGTGTGTGAGAATGACTATAGGTCACCACTGACCACACCATGTTGTGTGAGAATGACTATAGGTCACCACTGACCACACCATGTTGTGTGAGAATGACTATAGGTCACCACTGACCACACCATGTTGTGTGTGAGAATGACTATAGGTCACCACTGACCACACCATGTTTGTGAGAATGACTATAGTTCACCACTTACCACATATAGCATGCAGGTGGTGATTAATTGATTGAAGTGAATGTGTGTACAAGACTGCTGTTACTGAGTCCCCACACGAGCATGCACTGGGCTTGAACAGTAAGATCACACACAACAGTGTTCAGGCGGTAGAAGATGCCAGTATGTGTTACTCATCAAATAAACTACAAGTAAAACCATTTGGTATTAGCAATCTGTATCAGATGGTAATGCATGTGGTTGGTTTCATCAACAGTTCAATGCGCTGTGGTATATCATCACTCAGATTGCTGCTACTGATTGCTTACTGCCTACTGGCATACATCACTGCTTGCGTATAACTACATGCCTACCTACAATAACCAGCGGAAGGGAAGGCTGGATGGCAACACAGAAGGTGTTTTACAAAAAACTATTCAGCAACACAGCAGACAAATAAAGTGAATATTGGACAAGTACAGAATTACCTTTGGATCAAGAAACAGCAAGTACATACATGCAAGAAGAGAGTTCTGATGGGTAACATTTTAAAAAGATTTCAATCTACCTGCACCCCGTGCATGTTTCATCTCCACTCCATCAAAAAGTTCTCTGCACATGCTTAGTAATGAGATAAGTTCCTACTGATGCACGTAGCCACTCTCTACTTGCTACATATACAGAGATAATAGATATCTACGCATTTATGTAGCAATCTGCATCAGATGGTAGTGCATGTGGTTAGTTTCATCAACAGTTCAATGCGCTGTGGTATATCATCACTCACAGATTGCTGCTTCCATGCATACTAATCCAGATGTATTATAACAACATTCCATAACAAACAATTTTTGCACAACTGCCTTGTCTAAAGACGACCATAGCATACTGTGGCTGAGAATGACTATAGGTCACCACTGACCACACCATGTGTGTGAGAATGACTATAGGTCACCACTGACCACACCATGTTGTGTGTAAGAATGACTATAGGTCACCACTGACCACACCATGTTGTGTGAGAATGACTATAGGTCACCACTTACCACACATAGCATGCAGGTAGTGATTGATTGAAGTGAATGTGTGTACAAGACTGCTGTTACTGAACCCCCACACGAGCATGCACTGGGCTTGAACAGTAAGATCACACACAACAGTGTTCAGGCGGTAGAAGATGCCAGTAAGTGTTATCAAATAAACTACAAGTAAAACCATTTGGTATTAGTAATCTGCATCAGATGGTAGTGCATGTGGTTGGTTTCATCAACAGTTCAATGCGCTGTGGTATATCATCACTCAGATTGCTGCTACTGATTGCTTACTGCCTACTGGCATACATCACTGCTTGCGTATAACTACATGCCTACCTACAATAACCAGCGGAAGGGAAGGCTGGATGGCAACACAGGTGTTTTACAAAAAACTATTCAGCAACACAGCAGACAAATAAAGTGAATATTGGACACGTACAGAATTACCTTTAGATCCAGAAATAACAGCAAATACATACATGCAAGAAGAGAGTTCTGATGGGTAACATTTTAAAAAGAACTCAATCTACCTGCACACCGTGCATGTTTCATCACTCCATCAAGTAGTTCTCTGAACATGCTTAGTAATGAGATGACAAGTTCCTACAGATGCCCGTAGCCACTCTCTACTTGCTACATATACAGAGATACTAGATATCTATGCATTCCTATAGCAATCTGCATCAGATGGTAGTGCATGTGGTTAGTTTCATCAACAGTTCAATGCGCTGTGGTATATCATCACTCACAGATTGCTGCTTCCATGCATACTAGTCCAGGTGTATAACATTCCATAAAAATTAATGTTTACGCAACTGCCTCGTCTAAAGACGACCATAGCATACTGTGGCTGAGAATGACTATAGGTCACCACTGACCACACCATGTGTGTGAGAATGACTATAGGTCACCACTGACCACACCATGTTGTGTGAGAATGACTATAGGTCACCACTGACCACACCATGTTGTGTGTGAGAATGACTATAGGTCACCACTGACCACACCATGTTGTGTGTGAGAATGACTATAGGTCACCATTGACCACACCATGTTGTGTGTGAGAATGACTATAGGTCACCACTGACCACACCATGTTGTGTGAGAATGACTATAGGTCACCACTGACCACACCATATGTGTGAGAATGACTATAGGTCACCACTGACCACACCATGTTGTGTGTGAGAATGACGATAGGTCACCACTGACCACACCACGTTTGTGAGAATGACTATAGTTCACCACTTACCACATATAGCATGCAGGTGGTGATTAATTGATTGAAGTGAATGTGTGTGTACAAGACTGCTGTTACTGAGTCCCCACACGAGCATGCACTGGGCTTGAACAGTAAGATCACACACAACAGTGTTCAGGCGGTAGAAGATGCCAGTATGTGTTATCAAATAAACTACAAGTAAAACCATTTGGTATTAGCAATCTGTATCAGATGGTAATGCATGTGGTTGGTTTCATCAACAGTTCAATGCGCTGTGGTATATCATCACTCAGATTGCTGCTACTGATTGCTTACTGCCTACTGGCATACATCACTGCTTGCGTATAACTACATGCCTACCTACAATAACCAGCGGAAGGGAAGGCTGGATGGCAACACAGGTGTTTTACAAAAAACTATTCAGCAACACAGCAGACAAATAAAGTGAATATTGGACAAGTACAGAATTACCTTTGGATCAAGAAACAGCAAGTACATACATGCAAGAGAGTTCTGATGGGTAACATTTTAAAAAGATTTCAATCTACCTGCACCCCGTGCATGTTTCATCTCCACTCCATCAAAAAAGTTCTCTGCACATGCTTAGTAATGAGATAAGTTCCTACTGATGCACGTAGCCACTCTCTACTTGCTACATATACAGAGATAATAGATATCTACGCATTCTATGTAGCAATCTGCATCAGATGGTAGTGCATGTGGTTAGTTTCATCAACAGTTCAATGCGCTGTGGTATATCATCACTCACAGATTGCTGCTACTGGCAACACATGGATCATATATGATTCTTCAAAAATATGTAACAAATACACAGTACAATACTGGTGTCTTAATAAATAAACACTAAACAACCAAAATAGGGAAAAAAAACTTGGAGGCAATCTGCATCAGATGCTAGTGCATGTTCGTTTCATCAACAATTCAATGCGCTGTGGTATATCATCACTCACAGATTGCTTTCTTCTTCTTCTCCCCCCCCCCCCCCCCCCCCCCCCCCATTCTTCTTCTAGATCTATAAGATCAACTTCAACCAAAATGTAGGTAGTGCATGTGGTTGGTTTCATCAAGTTCAATGCGCTATGGTGTATCATCACTCACAGATTGCTAATGGCAACATGTATGTCAGTTAGATACACAGCATTCCTGTCAATAGTTAATGTCAGTCCAATTTATCTTTACACAGAGAGACATTGCTTGCAGCATTAATTGATGGAAAAAACTATATATATAACCTAGGTGTAGGGTTGGTGCTCTCATACTAGGACATATGCCTGACTGCAGCAACCTGTGACAGATGGCATTGCACATGCGGGGATTGTATATACATTATATACACCCACGAACTGCTAACACAACACTCAAGGACAAGAGGACAAGCTTACCAGCAGATGCTTCTTGCGTTCATAGAACACCTTTGATTTGACCTTTCTCTTGGCCTCCAGTGTGGCCACCACTCTCTGGTACTTCCAGCCCACCTCGTGTGACAGACGATCCAGACTGCAGAACTGAAAGAGACATGTCAAATTGGGTTAGTTCACATGTCACATTAGTTGATACATACATGGTGCCATCACAGATCACACAACACATAGATGACTGCTGGCCTCAGATGGTAGTGCATGTAATTATTTTCATAATCACTTCAAAACGCTGGGATTGTCATCATCATTGGCACGTGATCCAGTCATTTGTTTCTAGACCTGCCACAACTGATTCCTCACATAACCATTTCCACAAACACACCAGAATTCATAATAAAGCCAAAGATATACAATTATTGCTAGCATGTATAAATTATGTTTCTGACAAATGGTAGTGTGTGTCTGAAAACTGAGCACAATAACTCTAGTCATCCTCAGATCAAGTGTATCATTCATGATCATCTGACAATGTAGGTAAAAATCAAACATCACTGGATGATATGCTCATCATAAATATTGCCCGTGCAAATAATGCTAACTAAAATGTGGGTTGATAACTGCAATGTGGGTTGATAACTGCAATGTGGGTTGATAACTGCAATGTGGGTTGATAACTGCAATGTGGGTTGATAAATGCAATGTGGGTTGATAACTGCAATGTGGGTTGATAACTGCAATGTGGGTTGATAACTGCAATGTGGGTTGATAACTGCAATGTGGGTTGATAACTGCAATGTGGGTTGATAAATGTGACACGGCCAGGCACCAGCCTCAGTTCTTGTGTCTCAGTCATCACTTTCTGACAATGTAGGTAAAATAAATCATCACAGGATGGTGCCCACAAATAATCAAGTACTATATGTGACCAACTGCCACAAGTAAAGAGTCTACAGGTCTAAACTGTGGCTGTAAAGCAGGACCTTACATACTTGCAATTATCTGTTGAACCACATATACATCAATTGCAACATTCAAGGAGCTATGGTCTACATTCAGAAGCAACAGTCTAAAGACAACATATCTGAACAGACAGACAGCCAGATATGAATATCAGACAGCAAAATATGAGTATATTTTGTAAGGCCACAGTGTATTGTATCTATGAACAGGCTTTTGACAAGACATGGGAAACTATTTTAGAAACAAGAGGTACTAATAAATCCCACAGAATATCAACTTACATGGATGCAGCATATAGACATGAAATGTTAAAGTTCATCATGAGGAGGAAAGACGAGTAAATGAAATTTGACAGGGCCAGGCACCAGCCTCAGATCTAGTGTTTCAATCATCATTCTCTGACAATGTAGGTAAAACAATCATCATAGGATAGTGCCCATATACACCTACTTATATGACCATGACCAACAAAGATTTATGCAATCTAAGCAGCTCAGCTGCCTCGCAGGAATAACTATGGTCTTTGAACCATATGTACATCATTAGAAACGCTGTACTCAATTCAATTTTGGAACAAATGAATCTTAAATGTCCTGCCCTAGTATTGACACTAGAATTTCTGTACTAAAGCCACGCAAGTCTGTTCCACATCCAGACACTACAAGCTAAAGATGAAATAATTCTATACTAGTTGTTGCTACCAGTTAGTCGACAGAACCCATGTTGTTGACAGATATCACATTTACCATATAATTACCCTATAGTTCTGTAAGTTCCCTGTGTCAGCAAATCTTTCCCCCTCCCCGAACCATCTATTGGCCAAGTACTGGTAAAATAGGCTGATCAAGATGTGTACTGCTCGGGCATCACTGTGCCACCTCCACGGACTGTGTTCAGACATGTGCTTTTCTACTCATGTTGATCAGTGTAGGTAAGGTATGCTCATCACTAACACAGCCTGAGATTATTGCAGCTATAATAACTTAACCCCAGCAACTGGTTCCTCAAAACACAGGACTTATTATCAGTATTATTACAGTTGGTACTAGTTCACTTACTTTCACTACATATGGTATCACTACATTTGCCATGAAGCATGTAATCTTTCAATATGACACCTTTGATGTCCCAAAAAACAGGTTGGCATCACTTTTCTTGCAGATATTTGTGCTGTTGGCTTGGTATGTGTTGGCGAGCCCGGGGGTTTCGACTGCATGCAATTTTGGATTCTGTGTCATAATGGTTGGTGATTCCAAGTTTCATTAAAAACTGTACCCTTCCTCAGTTTTGCTGAACCGGATATCTCTGCAATATCCTGGTCTATGATTCTATTTTCCTATCCTGGTCTATGATTCTTTTGCAGCATGTGCATCATTGCACTGAGGACGGTCGTCCTGATCTTGGCAGATCAGTAACTTGCGGCAAACTGCAAACACCATTTTTTTTACAGAAGCATATGAAGGACAGACTTCCTCAAACACTGGCTCCATCTCCCTGTGTATTTCTGTAGGTGTTTTTCCCTGTAACATTAAGAATTTTACTGACCAACAGGCATCTCTGCGCCACCATCACGGACGAGCTGTGTTTCAGATATGTATTGTTCTACTCATGTTGATCAGTGTAGGTAAGGTATAATCATCACCAACACAGCCCGACACATGATTATCACAGCTGCGGTAACTACAAAACTACCTGCAGCTAATTCACAATCATTACATCTGGGTTCAGTTAACACCAACAGTTAGTTAACATTAGTTTAACTGACGCTGAAACAACACATCTCCCAGCCACACCTGCAGGCAGGGGACACGGAACCAACAAGCACTAACCTTCCTGACTGGATTCAGTCGGAGAACTTTGAGTGCTGATGGCACCACCATCCTCTTCTTCTTGTCGTATGGTGGTGGAATACCTTCGAAGACCTTGAGGCGCTCCAGTGCCTCTTTACCCCGGGCAGTCTTGTGGGGCAACATCCCTGCAGATACAAGTCAAACCAGCAATATAGTGTGTTTGTGTGAGTGTGGTACAACAGTAGACTCATAACTTGAGTTCCCTCAGTCTGACTTGCCTGGTTTCAGTATACATACAATGTCACATAACAGATGGTCATGTGTGGCAGTATGTGTCTTCACTATCACCATCATTGACAATTGTGACTTCCACATCAGAGACTTCCACAAACCACAAACTTGGCAGCAAGTCAGCAACAAAAGCCACCCTCCCCGTCTAGACAGAACTATACAGCTAGACTAAAACCCCATAGCACTGTCAGTTTATGGTCTGGCAGTTATAGAGCATCAACTCAAAAAAACGTATGTTTTGAAAATCATCCTCAGATCAAGTGTATCATTCATAATCATCTGACAATGTAGGTAATAATAAACATCACAGGATGATATGTTCCAGAAACTGTCTACTTCAACAAATATAATCCTGTCATGTCAACTAATTAAGTGTCATCACTTAATAATATATATAATAAATAATATACTAAATAAAGTCCCATCGTGTCAACAAAAAATAAGCGACCATCAAATGGAACACTAATTGTGAAATCAAGAACACTGACAATGTCAGTTAATAATAGGACACATCACTTGCTGTCAGTTGCTTAAACAAAAGAAAAAAGCACACAAAACCCACCTCTGATGACCCTCCAGAACTGCTTGCTCGGTGCGCGGAAGTGGAACGGACCACGGGCTGGGTTCACATTGCAGCGTTTCTTCAAGTACTTCAGAAACTTCACTGCACAAAGAAAGTAACATTTGCTATTTATTAATTCCCAGAAAGTAAAACTAGAAAGTTACTTTAATAATACTAACAAACTACGTAATATACTATTATGAGTATTATTACCAAGTTGTATATTATTAAATACCTAAGTTACGGAAACGGTACAAACACCACGCCAACATAGATGCTAACACACAGAATGGACACTTACATTTGTTTCTGTAGAAATTTCCGGAAATGTTTATTCCCTCACATCGGACTACCACAACTCTCTGACCTATGGAAAGATTCAGACAGATCATAAATATTCCAATAATCGTGACATATTTTCACAAGTGTCACATTCATAAACCTTAAAATGTAAAACAATGACCCCTCGTCCGTATGACACCTGGGCCATAAGGGATGGTCACACTATCCCACCAGGCATGTCACAAGAGGTGGCTTAGCAGAGTTGGCTGGCTATGGCTATCCCTAGACAAGTTCACCAATCATATGGAGTCTACAAGGGCTTGTGTGTTTATCGAATGTAAACCTTGCTTCAATTTCAGGACTCCTGCAATTTGAACGCAGACATACAATTCACTATCAACCAATGCAATCATGACAATTTGGGTGGTTAAACTTCACACAATCACCGGTGCCCTGGATCAGCTGTGTTCTAGTCATCAATGCCCTGGATCAGCTGTGTTCTAGTCACTATTATTAGGTAGTCTTATCACGATTTAAAATTTTTGAATTTTAAATGAGTATTTACTAATGAGACCGCCACGGTAGATAGGCCTTGAAATTCAAAAATCTAATGGTACCTCAAAGATGCCTGTATGTCACTTCTAAGTGAAGATATTCACATTTTTGTGAAGGTGAGGCGAGTTGCGATTTCTCATGCTATTCGCTCTATAATAGAGCTCTCCAGTGTGTCAGATTACCTTCACCAGCAGGTGTGCGTGCGAGATGGCCTCAAACAGTCATATGAAAACTGACTTCAAAAATATGTTCCATCGTGTTAAATTATTATAAAACAGTAATTAAGTATACAAATAAATTATTATTAATCTTTAAAATTGTGATCACTTTAACTTTAGTAGTACAAGTTGCACGCTTTGAGTGTTACAAAGTGTAGCGCAATCAATATGCGCGGCCGTCATGACATCTTTGCAGAAAATCTGTTTTTCAACCACAATTCGAGCAAGTTTAGAGATGAAACTATGCTGATTCATTTTATATGGCAATTAAAATTTAGACTATTGAATCCATATTATTGGACATTGTAGTATCAGAGAGTGCACAGAAAGGGCTCTCCTTGAATATCAAGAAAACAGTAACAATGGTGATAAAGAAAATGGGGCCACCAAAAAGTGACATAGAAATGGAGAAATTCTCAACCAAGTGGATAATTTTAAATACCTAGGGGCACTTATATCAGATGGAAGATGTACAACAGAGATTAGGAGCAGAATAGGGCAGGCAAAAGCCTTTCAACGGCATTTCAGAAAATGATGCAATAAGTCGCTATCAATGAATGTAAGAAAGAGGGTGCTAAAATGCTATATAGAACAAGGTTTGCTGTATGGCAGCGAATCTTGAAAAGTAAATGAACAAATTAGGAACACAGACATGTGGTTTTTAAGATGAATGTTGCGAATTCCTGGACTGCCAGAGTAACTAACGACGATTGTCTGAAAGAGGCTAATGAAACTAGAACACTATACACAACAATAAGAAAGAGACAAACAGCTTTCTTTGGTTATGTGATGAGAAGAGGGGCATTGGAGAACATTGTGACAACTGGAAAGATCGAGGGGAAGAGAGGCAGAGGCAGACCAAGAGAAATGATGCTGGATGGATTGAGACGGTGGCATGGAGGAATATCATCAGTAGAGTTGATCCAGTACACCAAAGACCGAGATCTGTGGAGAGCCACGAACGCCTATGGCAGACAGCACGGCACTTGATGATGATGATTGAATCCCTAGATTCCGATACGCAATCATTCCGCTGCCTCTGTAGGATGCCCTCCCCACCAGTCTGCAGCTCGCACATATCCATAGAGCACACTTTATTCACAAACTTCGTTTCTTAGTTCTATATATAATAGTTCTTCAGTTCGGTAATGTTTAATAATTTCTATTATATCACCTAATAATTTTGTATTAAAAATAATACCCAGCCGGGAATAGAACCCCGGTCTCTCGCGTGACAGGCGGAATGCTTACGACTATGATAGCGATGACACAATGATTGTTCCATCAACAATTAATATAGTCAAGCCACCGTTTTGGGTTTCCCATTCACAAAGGCTATCATTACTCAACATGATCATAACATTTTCGCCTGTTTTTCAACCACAATTACAGCAAGTTTAGCGATGAAACTGAAAACTTTGATGCAGAATTAGAAGATCCGTCTACAATTGATGGTTTTCTATTAAAACCGCCAGAAAAAAGTTAATTACGGTCCAGCAAGCCATTTCCATTATATCAGCACGCGGATGGTCTCAACCAATACGGGTCATAAGCGGATTATGATATGAATAACTTCGAAAATATGTTCTGTCACATTAAATGATTAAAAAATTGCACAAGTATAAGATAGTACAAGTATACAAATAAATTATTAATCTTTAAACTCGTGTTCTCTTTAACTTTAGACGGTCAAATTGCACGATTTGAGTGTTGAAAAGTGAAAGTGTACATGCCAAAATCGATATGCGCATGCGCAGTCGCCATGACACATGGGCTTGCGTTCCCCCATTCACAAAGGCACGTCTCGCAGAAAATTTTTCATACACATCGGAAGCAATTACCACGATGAAACTTTCCAGATAAATTTAAAATTATATGCAGAATTCAAAAATACATATATAATTGAAGACATTCTATCTACAGCATAAAAAAAATTAATTACGTAAATTATATATTTATGTAAAATAATTATTAAATACGTAAAAATAAAAATTAATTAAGTATGAAATATATTCTTATTTATATAAAAGGTTACGATGATTTCAACCAAACGCTGTGCACGGAATATTAGGCAAACCATTCCTGGAAAACCCAGGTGACATGTGTTATTGTCATGTGAGATTTGAATGAATGTCGTCGAAAGAATGCATGGTAAACTAGATAGCGTTTTTGGGACAAGGTTAATCGCGGTATGATTCCATATATGATTTCGGTTTTCATTTCCGGTCGCAGCACGATGGAACTCGCTACTATTATGCTGTATGACCAAACAGTTCGTGTTTTCTCTTTGCCTTCTCGTTGCTCTTTTTGCCATATACCTATTTCTCCAGATAATGTACCACCAAAAAAATTGAGAGACTATTTGCGTCTAACCATTAAGCCATGTGCAACATTGAAACATACCTTGCAACAGTGTCTTGGCAACAATTGCGGCAAGGCGGCCCAAGAGATGGCCGCGGCCATCAATAACAATTGGCTGCAAATATAGACAGTTCAACTATTAATGAAACAGGTTCAAAGATGCATATCTTAATGTGCAAGTATATCAGCACATCAAAAATCTGAAATACAACAATGGCAAATGCTATCACTACTGCCTACAATCGCATGAAAAATCCATTAACTAATTCCAGCTTTGGTGCTGTGTTGTTGACTTATGTTTTAGATGTTATTCTAAGACACAGCTTGTCACCAATTACTACTACTGCGTTCATCCTGACTTTTCGGTCGTGACTGTGTTGTGCCTGTTTACAGCAGAGCTGCGTTACCCATTACTATTTGTGCTTGTTCTGCCTCCAGATTGAATTAAGACAGCCCATTCTAGTTGAATTTTCTGTTGGGGGTCTCCTTGGCGAAGTAGTCAAGCCTCTGCCTTGCACTGTGTCCGTTTCTGGGTCGCGTCCTAGGGTTCACATGTGGATTTATTTATGAGACTTGTCACTGGAGCTATGCTTTGTGACACGCTTTCAGCAACCCGCGCTGTGCAAAGAGGCTTTCTTCTGTTATGGATTGAGAAAAAACCATTTCCTACTGTTAATTCTGATCAACATCATTGTGCCACCTCCACGGCTGTTTCGGACAAACTCTTCTACTCCTGTTGATCAGTGTAGGTAAGGTATACTCATCACCAACACAGCCTGCGATTACCACACCAAGTGGTGATAGTTCACTAACTAACATGTATCAATACTTCATTTCTATTACATGTGTATCACTTCATGATTACATCTGGCATTACTTCATTACTATTACATGTATCACTTCAAAACCATTACATCTGGTATTACTTCACTTTCCACGGCCATCAGATGTTTTTCAAAGTCGGCAAAAATAGCAAACACTAGAAATAGCTTTTCTCATTGTCTATATTTCACACCCATACAGTTCAGTTATCTACCACTTGCCCAATCCATACATAATTACTTATAATATACATAATTATAACATACTTTATAACATACATTTCGTAATGCTGATTTTAGGTCAGGACTCCAGCGAACAAAAGAAGGTGCAGGATTTATACAATAATCTGATATAACGAGTGCAGTTGACGGAAGAAACCTAGTCTGGCTTCCGCATGTGATACCAGAGACTAGACATGAGTGTTAACCATGTCTTGTAAGCATTGATTGTGCTAACTGCCTTCTAAAATGAGACCAAACTGATTTCAAGAACAATTTTTTAGGGAAGATGCACTGTAAGTAAGAGTAAGAGTTGGTAACAAACATGTTGCTTCACTCAAACCTACAATATAAACAATCAAACCTACACAATAAATAAATCGGCATTGCAATTCACATTTTATGATTGTACAATACTCCAATGTGCTTAGCTGTAATCCAATCGTTCGCTACAACAAGACGTCTAAAAATTCATATATCTTCTGAGAAACAGTTGGCACGTGTTTTGTTTTTTCCCACATTGCTTAATTGTCGCCCCTCTCATTCTTTCTGTTGGAAGTAAAACTCTTCCTACGAAATATACACCACACATTGAAAGAAATCACTGTATACGAATAAAATATGTCACGTAGGATTATGAAAATGTGGGTAAATGTATAAAGCCGCGTGCACACGATCTAGGTTATCGATAACTGGTCGTGTTTATATTGCATTACAACTCCAGCTTAATTTATCAAAAATATACGCTTGAATTAACAACATAATAAACTTCTAGTTATCTTACGTTACATAAAAGTAATATGTTAAACTGTTGAGCACAAGTGTATAATCACAATGAAATAGTTGGACATTAGAAACATTTTCCCGGAGCAGGACACCGACCTGGTTGGAGAAGCCCATGATATCAAAAAGAAAGTCTCACTGCTTGGTCGGTCGGAAGTCTCACTGTATGTACGGGGCCTTAAATTTTGTCTCCACGGAGTCCCGGGTCCGTGTCTACCCCTACGGCTTCCGGTGATTTTTTCGGCTATATTTTGTATCTTCCCCTTTGCTTATAAATATTTCTATTACATATTTATTGTGTTTTTATTTTATTTTAATTTTCTTATATCTATGTTTGTTTCTTTCTTGACAAAGGTAGTGACTACGGAAATGCCGGACAGTTGTGATGTATTTTATTTATGCTTATTTTATTGATATTCGTATTAGTGTTTCTTTTACATATCTAGTATACTTCTTCTTCTTCTTCTTCGTTCATCCGGAGTTTTTTTTCGGATGTGATTGCGTTGTGCCTGTTTACAGCAGAGCTGCGTTCTTGCGCCGTTAGGCCGACACATCCGACTTCTGCGGGCATTTGTTGACCGGGTTAACCTTCCCGGGGATCTAGTATACTATTTACTAGTATTTAATCTCGAGGATGCGTACAATAGAGTTCGCTATGATATTTTGATGACCGCACTTATGGAGAAGGGGGTCAATCCCTGGTTGGTGAACTGGATAGCAGCCGTCCTGCATTCTCGTCGGGTTGCTCTCCGCCTGGGTGCATGGACCTCAGAGCCACATATTTTAACCCCGGGACTGCCACATGGATCTGCAGTCTCACCGGTGCTCTTTAATGTGTATACGAACAAGATTGCAAACCTAGAAGCACCAGGGGTTGGAAGGGTACTAACATTTGCAGATGACATTCTTGCATATAGGCAGGAGAGAGATAGGGAGCAAACAGCCCAGGAGCTACAGGCAACAGTAGACAAAGTGATTGACTGGTGCACTGAAATGAGTGCTGTCATCAACCCGGAAAAGGCGGCTGTTTTGTGGTGCTCTCTGGACAACAGGATTGTGAGAGCGGATGTCCCAAGCCTCACGATAGATGGTAGAAATGTCAGCTATACAGAACGACAGGGCTGGGACAAAACTTATGGAGTTTATCGAAGACAATCAGCTGGCATGTGCTCAACGATGGGACGATAACCAGGATAGATCCCAGACCAAACTGCCAAGACACAGCCATTGACCTGACAATAGCCATCATAGGGTTAGCAAGCAGCCAATGGGAAGTGACAGAGGACACGAACACAGACCACCTACCCATAATAATCAACACCAGAACAAAGCCCCAGCTAAGCGCCAACATCAACAGGCCAACCTTTCACTTCAAGAAAGCAAAATGGGAGCAGTTCAGAGAAGAGATGACCAACACAGACCTGGAACAGCAGGAACGGGAAGACATGGATAAATATACAGAGAGACTGACCAGAAATATACTGCGGATAGCCATCAAGCACATCCTAACAAAAATATGCCAGAATATCTAAGACCGGGTAAGAAAGAGCCCCAGACAACCCAAAAACGATGGCACAACCCAGTGGCCTGGTGGAACGACAAGTGCACAGCGGCACAACAAAATAGGAAAAGAGGCCTGCAGAAATACTAAAAGGCAAGGACAGAAGAGAATTTTGAAGAATTCAAGAAATTCAGAAACGAAGCAAACAGAGCAGTAAAACATGCATAAGAGAAGGAGTGGAAAAGATTCTGCCAAACACTCAGTCCAGATACACCAACCACAAAGGTGTGGAAACAAATAAAAGCCATTCAAGGAAATAAAAAGACCAGCAAAATCCCAACCATCAAAAGCACGAAACTAGCAGTGACAGACCAGGACAAAGCCAAAGTGTTCGGAGATTACTTCCACGAAGTCTGCTCTAACAATAGACTAGGAAGCAACGAAAGACAAAGAAAGGAGGAAATTGACACAAGAGCTAAAAGACACAGCAGACGAGAACATCGAAGAACACTTTATGGATGCAGACATCACAGCAGACGAGAACATGGAAGAACACTTTATGGATGCAGACATCACAACAGATGAGGTGAGGACAGCGCTAAACGAAAAATCCGAAACCGCGGCTGGGGCGGCCATTCTAAATTATACCATCCTTAAAAAGCTCCCGAATAACACCATAAAAACGATTACTAAGCTGTATAATGTAATATGGCAGACGGGAAAGATCCCCAGACAATGGAAAACAGCCACGGTGATCCCAGTCAAGAAACTAGGGAAAGAGCCAACAAGGGTAGAATCATATCGCCCCATCTCGCTGACATCGCACCTGGGCAAAGTTATGGAGACTGTGATAAATAAAAGAATAACATTCCACCTTGAAAAGAATGAACTGTACAGCCATACACAATCCGGGTTTAGAGTTAACAGGTGCACGATGGATCAGATCATCAAATTGGAAAATCATGTAAAGAAAGGATTCTTCTTCTTCTTCTGCGTTCATCCGGATTTTTTTTTTTCCGGATGTGACTGCGTTGTGCCTGTTTACAGCAGAGCTGCGTTCTTGCGCCATTAAGCCGACACATCCGACTTCTGCGGGCATTTGTTGACCGGGTTAACCTTCCCGGGGGTTTCTTAGGATGTTTGAATCTCACTGTTGTGGTGTTATCCCCCATCCTGGCTGGCCCATATAGAACAGCCAAAGACATCCTGCTCAACCCTCAAGGGAAGGCAAGGGCAGACCATGGGCATTCCCCGCCATCCAAGGAGGCTTCCATACTTGCAGAGCCATCACACAGCGCTCTGGTACTGGGCTCACCCAAGGAATCGTCACGTCCTGCACATGGCTGCTTAGTCTCACTTCCGTATATTGGGCCTTCCGTTCACCATAGGCTGTTCCTCCGGAAACCAGAAGAATGCAGTCTGCAGATGACATCCACACAGTGAGCTTTCGATTAAGACTTTCTTCTTCTTCTTCTTCTTCGTTCATCCGGAGTTTTTTTTTCGGATGTAATTGCGTTGTGCCTGTTTACAGCAGAGCTGTGTTCTTGCGCCGTTAGGCCGACACATCCGACTTCTGCGGGCATTTGTTGACCGGGTTAACCTTCCCGGGGGATTAAGACTTTCCACATAATGGATTTGCTATCCAAGCAATATTCCATTTCGTGCCACTAGGACACTTTTTCCACCTTTTATGAAGCCCACACAGTGAGCTTTCGATTCGGACTTTTCACGTAATGGATTTGCTATCCAAGCAATATTCCATTTCGTGTCACTAGGACACTTTTTCCACTATTTACGAAGCCCACTCAGTGAACTTTTGATTCGGACTTTCCACGTAATGGATGTGCTATCCAAGCAATATTCCATTTCATGCCTCTGGGACGCTTTTGTAACCGACATACCTGTGGTATGAAGTGTGGCAGTCTAAATACATCTTCATGCACCTTTAGATGTCAACCTGAATAGAAAGGATTCAAGAGAGGGGAAAAGACGTTGGCTGTATTCCTGGACCTAGCCCAGGCGTACGATCAATGCTGGAGTTAAGCCGCACTAATAAAACTGAACAATATAAAATGACACAAAGTAGTGCAGCTTTACATAACAGAGTTACGACACATACAGAACGTTGCGGCGGTTAGCCTTCATCAGCAAACAAACACATTCACAAACACAACATACAGTCAAGGAGAACTCATGTGACTACATTAGAAGGTGATGACAGGACGAGAGGAACAAATGCATGGAAAAATGGAAGCAATGAAGAGAAAATGAGAATTGACAAAATGTTAATTGAAAAGAATGTTAGTCGAAGAAAATGTTTAATAGAAAAACTGTTTATAGAGAAAAAAAACTGTATACTCACCTCACGTACGGACCTGTGACTGACTACGGAAAACTCGGGTGTATTTGTATAACGGTGCTGGATGTTACGGTACAGTGAGCACATAGAAAGAAGGGGGCGGGGTAGGAGGCGTGTAAAATTGACCACGACCCCATTGTGTTGTTGGTCTGGGTGGATTGGTGTGCATGAACACGAGTACTTACATAGACACACTTCAACAGACAAAATGCTAGTGTATGTGGATATGCAAGAAGAGAGAGAGGGAGAGAGAGAGAGAGAGAGAGAGAGAGGAGAGCGAGAGAGAGAGAGAGACAGACAGAGAGAGACAGAGAGAGGAAAAGTGCCTGCGACCTACCACATGGGGTATATTGTAACCTACGCAATAGTCAGTATGGTTGCTAGTCATACAACGCGCTACAGGAGCCCCTCGCCCAGTGCTAGAGTTGTTGGTGTTGTGTAAGATCCAACCACTGGCAATGCACGTGAAGAAGGTATGCACAGAGAAGCCAGATGTAAGAGGAGAGAGAGAGGGAGAGAGAGAGTAAGAGAGAGCGCGAAAGGGGGGAGAGAGGGGGAGAGAGAGGGAGAGAGAGGGAGAAGAGAGAGGGGGAGAGGGAGGGAGAGAGAGGGAGGGAGAGAGAGATGGAGAGAGATAGAGAGAAAGGGAGAGAGAGAGGGGGAGAGGAAGAGAGAGAGGGAGAGAGTGAGGGAGGGTGAGAGCGAGAGAGGGGGAGGGCAAGAGAGAGATCAAGGGAGGGAGAGAGAGTGCGAGAGGGAGTGAGAGAGGGAGAGAGAGAGCGAGAGAGAGGGAGTGAGAGAGGAGGAGAGAGAGCGAGAGAGGGGAGAGCGAGAGAGAGAGGGAGAGAGCGAGAGGGTGAAAGAGAGAGAGGGAGAGAGCGAGAGAGAGAGAGAAAGAGAGAGAGAAAGAGAGAGAGAGAGAGAGGGGAAAAGTGCCTGTGATATACCACATGAGGCGTGTGGGGCGCGTCGGTCTGCGTGTACGACGTTTCCCTCGTACTGTACCCTATGAAATAGTCAGTATGGTTGATTATTACACAGCACACTTCAGGAGCCTCTCGCCCAGTGTTTGAGTTGTTAGGGCTGTGTGAGATACAACCACTGGTAATACAAGTGAAGTGGGTATGCACAGAGAAGCAAGATGTAAGGAGAGAGAGAGAGAGAGAAAGAGAGAGAGAGAGAGAGAGAGAGAGAGAGAGAGAGAGACAGACAGACAGAGAGAGAGGAGAGGTGCCTGTGCACTTTTTCCACCATTTACGAAGCCCACACAGTGAGCTTTTGATTCGGACTTTCCACGTAATGGATTTGCTATCCAAGCAATATTCCATTTCATGCTTCTGGGACGCTTTTGTAACCGACATACCTGTGGTATGAAGTGTGGCAGTCTAAATACATCTTCATGCACCTTTAGATGTCAACCTGAATGTAGTTAAAGTAAGCTGTAGTCAACTTGAGCTTGTTGATATCTCCATAGAGCTTGTCCTCAAATGAAGCAGGCGTGGGCCAAAATATCTTTCTCTGTTCTGCATATATTGGGCACTCCTGCAGCAAATGTTTAGCTGTCATTTTACCAGTTCCACAATTACATTCATCGGTATCTCCTATCTTTAGTTTATTGAACAAGTGGTGTTTCAGCCTGTTATGTCCTGTGCGGAGTCTGAAGATTGCTACTTGTTCTCTTCGGTCGAGTTTGTAATATGCATCATCCTTCTGGTGGCCTGGATGCTCTGATTCCCATTTGGTTCTTCTTCTTCTTCTTCGTTCATCCTGAGTTTTTTTTTCGGATGTGATTGCGTTGTGTCTGTTTACAGCAGAGCTGCGTTTTTGCGCCGTTAGGCCGACACATCCGACTTCTGCGGGCATTTGTTGACCGGGTTAACCTTCCCGGGGGTTTCTTAGGACGTTTGACTCTCACTGTTGTGGTGTTATCCCCCATCCCAGCTGGTCCATATAGAACAGCCAAAGATCCTGGTCAGCCCTCAAGGGAAGGCAGGGGCAGACCATGGGCATTCCCCGCCATCCAAGGAGGCTTCCATACTTGCAGAGCCGATACATAGCGCTCTGGTACTGGGCTCACCCAAGGAATCGTCACGTCCTGCACATGGCTGCTTAGCCTCACTTCCGTATATTGGGCCTTCCGTTCACCATAGGCTGTTCTTCCGGAAACCAGAAGTATGCAGTCTGCAGATGACATCCACACAGTGAGCTTTCGATTCGGACTTTACATGTGATGGATTTGCTATCCAAGCAATATTCAATTTCGTGCCACTAGGACACTTTTCCACCTTTTATGAAGCCCACACAATGGGCTTTTGATTCGGACTTTCCACGTAATGGATTTGCTATCCAAGCAATATTCCATTTCGTGCCACTAGGACACTTTTCCACCTTTTATGAAGCCCACACATGGAGCTTTTCGATTCGGACTTTCCACGTAATGGATTTGCTATCCAAGCAATATTCCATTTCGTGCCACTAGGACACTTTTCCACCTTTTATGAAGCCCACACAGTGAGGCTTTTGATTCGGACTTTCCACGTAATGGATTTGCTATCCAAGCAATATTCCATTTCATGCCACTAGGACACTTTTCCACCTTTTTTGAAGCCCACACAATGGGCTTTTGATTCGGACTTTCCACGTAATGGATTTGATATCCAAGCAATATTCCATTTCGTGCCACTAGGACACTTTTCCACCTTTTATGAAGCCCACACAGCGAGCTTTCGATTTGGACTTTCCACATAATGGATTTGCTATCCAAGCAATATTCCATTTCATGCCTCTGGGTCTTCATGCAGCTTTAAATGTCAACCTGTATGTAGTTAAAGTAAGCTGCGGTCAACTTGAGCTTGTTGATATCTCCATAGAGCTTGTCCTCAAATGAAGCAGGTGTGGGCCAAAATATCTTTCTCTGTTCTGCATACGTTGGGCAATCCTTCAGCAAATGTTTTGCTGTCATTTTTCCAGTTCTACAATTACATTCATCGGTATCTCCTATCTTTAGTTTATTGAACAAGTGGTATTTCAGCCTGTTATGTCCTGTGCGGATGTCTGAAGATTGCTACTTGTTCTCTTCGGTCGAGTTTGTAATATGCATCATCCTTCTGATGGCCTGGATGCTCTGATTCCCATTTGGTTCTATAAGTGCTTTTTATCAACCTCTTTGCCTCATTATAGGTTATGTCTATGTCAGGCTGTGGTAGTCGTCCGCCCTCTTTTGCCAGTCTGTCAGCCGCTTCGTTTCCAGGTATACTGCAATGTGATGGGATCCACTGTATTACAACTTTTTTGGATTTCTGGCATAGACCATGGAGTGCTGCTCTTAGGTCAGTTAGTTCTGTGCTGTTATTGCTCTTCAGTATTGAGACAGCTGACTTTGCATCTGTGAAGATAGCTATTTGCTTCTCTTTATTTTCCTCCATCAGGAGCATTTCTGCGGCAGTTTTCAAAGCCTCTACCTCCGCTTTGAAGTTACTTGAAAATTTTCCAGTTGCCATTGAATGTGTTTTTTTCACTCCATTTTTTAAATTTAGGAGAATTCCTCCTCCTCCATTCTCTATTGAATTTTTGGCTGATCCATCTGTATATGCATGGGTCCAATTCCTGCTTGGGTAATGTTCTTTTATGTAGTTTAGGGTTATTTCTCTTCTTTCGGTTTCATGCTGAGTGTTCTTTTTCTCAATACCAGGAATGTTTTCTATCATCTCAGGCAGTTGCTGCTGTCTCCAAGCTGGGAAGTTGTGTGCATTGTAAATGAGCTTGACTGTTGATATGTTAAGTATGGGATCTGCCCTAATCTTTCGTTTTGCAGTTTCTACAAAGTTGCTACGCTTCAGTCTTCCTTTTCCAAAACCATTAAACCTGTTTATACATAGGGTGGTCTGTCAATCTTCTAAATTTTTCTGCTTGTTGCTGGGCTCTGCTATCTCTTCTGTCCTACATTGGTTGTAAACAAGTGATCTTTTCTAGTTCATTAATAGGTGTTGTCTTCAGGCTTCCAGTTATGATTCGCATTCCTTGGTTTTGGACTCTACTTATTTTGTTAAAGTTTGACTTAGCTACTGTTGCCCAAGCTGCAATGCGATATTCCAGTACTGGCCTCACCCGTCCAGTATATAACTTCTTGAGAACTTTCTCATCTGCTCCCCACGTTGTACCAGCAAGCTTTTTCATGATTGCCATTCTTTGCCTTGCTCTTGGTCGATTTTTCTCAACCTGTGTCTTCCATGTCAGGCGACGATCAAAGGTGACTCCTAGATAGTTTGGATTTTCTTCATGGCGCAATATTTTTCCATTCAATACCAGCTTAGGTTGCTGAGTTTTATTTGAGAGGGAGAACACTGTGCATGTTGTTTTCTCCTCACTTATCTTCACTAACCATGATTTTGACCAGTCCTCTAGCGCTAATAAGGCTTGCTGTATTCTGCTGTTAGCTGTACTAATATATTCTTCAGATGTCCATATGGCTAGGTCATCTGCAAAGGAGGATGTGTGTACTCTGGCTGGAAAATTTTCTGTAATGTCATTTATATATGCTAGGAATAATGTTGGTGAAAGAACTCCTCCTTGGGGGACACCTTGCTCCAACAGCATCATTTTGCTTGTTTGTCCTTGTACTTTTGTCCTGGCAGTTCTGTTCTCAAGGTAGTGGCTGATCCATTTATACATTTTTCCACAAACATGCATTTTTTGTCAGTTTTACTTTCAGTCCTTCCTTCCATACTTTATCAAATGCTTTTTCTAAATCTATCCAGACTGCTAGTGTGTGCTTTTTCTCTTGGAAGGCATCCTCTATTTCCTGAGCTATATAGGTTATTTGATCTTCAGTGGATCTGTACTTTCTTAATCCTGCTTGGTGTGGTGTTAAGAGTTTGTTTTCTTCCAGATGCCATGTTAGCCTGCCATTGATAATGCGTTCCATTAATTTTCCTACACAGCTAAGTAGACTGATAGGTCGATAGCCATTTGGTTCTTCCAGGTCTTTTCCTTTCTTTGGGACTGGTATTAGTATAGCTTCCTTCCATGCCTGTGGGACTATTCCTCTCTTCCAGCTGTTATTTAGGGCTGCTAGTAGTTTCTTTTTTGCCTTGGTGCCTAGTACTACTAGCATTTCATTTGTGATTCCATCCTTTCCTGGTGATTTCTTATTTTTTAGGGTATTCATTGCCTGTTCCATTTCTTCCATTGTTAGATTTGCCATCATATATTCTGCTGCTGTCTCTGTATTTCTATGATGTATCTGTTTGTCTTTGATTGCTTTCTTCTGTTCGGTTGTAATATCAATGTGGTTTGCATTTGCATAGTGTTCCATTAGTGCATTTGCAGCCTTTTTTTCTGTAAGCAAGGCATTTCCTTGTTTAATTGTTATTTGTTTGTTTCTAGGTCCTTCATTGTTCATGGCTTTCACTAGTTTCCATAGTTTGTTTCCATCCCTGTCAAAATTCAGGTTTTCTGTTTATTTCCCTCCAACAATCTCTTGTTGTTTGATTTACTGTTCTTTTATTTTTTGCTGAGATGGCTTTGAGAGAGATGTTCGCTTCAATTGTTTGTTCTCTCTCTGCTGTCTTCCTGGCATCTTCAACTTTGTCCTCCAAACTTTGTAGTTCTTCAGTCCAGTATGGTTTGTAATTTTTCCTCGCTCATCTTGGAATGGACTCAGTGGCTGCCTGTATTATTGCTCTGTTTAGAATTTCCACCATTTGCTTTATGTTGCCATATCGTGTATTTATGTTTTCACAATATTTGTCTGTTAGTATGGCAAATCTGTCCCAATCTGCTCGTTTTTAATTCCAGCGGGAGTAGTATATGGCGTGCACTTGCCACATGATTGGAGGGTAAACTGGTAGGGTAATTTGGGTTTATGAAGGAAATACGGGGAAAATGTCGACTCGGTGAAAATTTTTTTTTTTTGTGTGGGGTGAAACGGCGTGTGGGAACTTTTTTTCGTGGGAACGAAATTTTTGGCGCTGCCTGGTGGGGAAGTAATTAAGGTAAAATGTTCTGGAAAGCGAGGTTGTGAGATGAGTGGTAGTACTTAAAGAGAGGGCACGGATGAGGGAGGGGTGTTATATATGGTGGTGGAAATTTTAGGGGGAACGTACGTATAGTGCAATGGTGGTGGGTAGAGTGAAGAACAATCAATAGTAGTGATAATACTACTATGAATAGTAGCGACAAACACAAAGACAACCAAGTACATACTTGATAAAGGGTGGTATATTCACTACCATCATTACAAAGGAAAGCGTATAAAGTTATAATAGGTGTCATTTGATGGGTCGTTCTAGTCATGGGTTGGATATATGGTGGTGGCGTAGACTTAATGTGTCTGTGTAGTGATACACAAGGGTGTAATGGGTATAGGGTGGTTACGTGTATGACTGTATCTGTGTAGTGATGAACAAGGGTGTGATGGATCGTGGTTATACTCGATGAAGTAAGAGCTGGTTACTATCATCTGAACAGTGTGATAGTAATAGGTAAAGGGTGGTATATTCACCGATTACAAAGGAAAGCGTATAAAGTTATAATGGGTGTGGTGGTAAGGGGTGGTTATTAGTGATCAAGTAGAAGTGATATATAGGGGGGTGGTCATAAATATAATAAGAGGTGTTTGCAATTACACACTGGTCAACCAGTGGTCAAGTGGTCAAGTAAGGGTCAAGTAGTCAAGTAAGGAAATTTTTAGGGAAAAGTGATTGTAATGAGATGGTGATGATTAAAGAGTGGTAAATTAGTGGTCCAAGCAGTGGTCAAGCAGTGGTCAAGCGGTCAAGTGAATAAATTTTAGGGAAAAATTGGTCGTAGTGACATGGTAATGTTTAAATTAGTGGTAAATTAGTGATCAAGTAGTGGTCAAGTAGTGGTCAAGCAGTGGTCAAGCGGTGTGTAAGTGAGGAAAATTTAGGGAAATTTTAGGAAAAGTGATTGTAATGAGATGGTGATGATTAAAGAGTGGTAAATTAGTGGTCAAGCAATGGTCAAGCAGTGGTCAAGTGGTCAAGTGAATAAATTTTACCGGAAAAGTAGTTTGTAGCGACATGGTGATGCTTAAAAGGTGGTAAATTTGTGGGCAAGTAGTGGTCAAGTGTGGGCAAGTAGTGGTCAAGT